>RXPK01000791.1:0-60146 GCA_004143645.1 Protaetia brevitarsis
TTGTGCGTGCGAGTGCACGCAGGTTTTTTTGATATATGTATACGACTGTTAATCCCTTTCAGGCCGCCAAGTTCCTTGAATGATGGCGGCCGTGTAAGTAGATGTAATTTTTATTCTCTTTGCTACCATTTTGTTATTTTCATTTTTTAACTTAAACTTGTTCGTTATTTTTTTTTTTAATTTGATCATCTTCAAGGAAACTCATTAAATAAAAATTTAGTATATTATTGTGTACACAAATTAGATATAAATCAGTTATTATATTTGTCTGGAAGGTTTCTTTTTAAGTTTAAAGAGTTAATTTTTCGTTTTCTAGTTTACTGTTTGTAATTTATAATTAATCACCTGGTTTGGTGAAAGAAGCATTGGCTTGGAATTAAATTTCAATTTTGTAAATTTACTTTTTTGTCCACGTTAAATTAATCTAATTAGTTTAAATTTTGAAACCACGTGATTTTTGTGAAAAAGGATTTTCTTCTAGAACAATTTTATTTTGTTTATTAAAGAATTTGAATTGTCCTTTTTAAATGTAGATTCTTGCAGTTTTTGATTTCGTCAGGACTTAAGTCCAGGTTAAAATTTATCTGCAATTGTAACAAATGTTTTTTTTTCTTTTTTTATATAATAAATTTTAATTGTAATAACGCCATTCAAAAATTCTGTTCTTTTATTTTCGATCCAGGCCTTTTACAATTTTGGTGTGTTAAAAAAAGTCAGATTTCTTTCACCACAGTTCTTTCATGATTCAATTCAGTTTTAATTGCGAGGTAAACCTGAGTTAATTGTTCTTTTGCGCCTTTTGATTTGTCCGCTGAGCTAGTCAATTTAATGTTTCATTTTTGTAAATTCATTTTGCATTTTCTTTTGTACCTTCAATACACAGCAATATGTACACATTCACTTTGCATTACATAGGGGTTCAAAAAAATCTTAGTATTATTGCACCAGATACAAGGTTTCAGATAGTGGATCCGGATTCGAGATTTTGGATTCCTAGAGACGGCACAGCTATTAGAACTGAAAGGACATAGAGGCTGTCTCTTCCAAAACCAGAAGGATAATAACAATAATTTTCTGGTTATCAGTGATGAGATCTGGCACTCTTTCTCAGATGCTCCCAGAGTAAGTTTTTCCATGGTTTTCTCTTACTTCTTGGCGAATGCTGGGAGAAAACCAAAGTCGTTTTATGGGCATAAACACAATAGCAATTGATAGCTGACCAATTATACATTATACATTTTTATTATTGTTATTAATAATCATAAGGAAATCATTAGATAGAAGGAACATTTCAATTATTATGGATTGTGGAATTCTTGTAGTACTTAGAGTAGGTAGTCTCGTGTAATACTTTTGGATGGAGCATGAGGTTTGGATGAATTATAATTATTTATTTAACTTTCCAGAAATAAAGTATGGTCACCAAAGAAGGTTTTCTGTTAACCGAAACTGAACTACCTACATGTTGCTGAATATTTCATGTCTGGAAAATTAGACAGCATGTTATTGGATGTGCGCTTCAATATGTTACCTGCTGTAATTCCAGTACTTGGTTTAATTTAGTAATTTATTTTAACACAAATTTTAGTTTTTTAATCCATTTTCCGTAACAACTTGTTGCGGCATTTATCGTTGAGTTGTTTCGCCCAGACGGTTAGTTTCAATCTTAGTGAATCGCTCCCTCCTCACGCCCTGTGAATTTATGCACACTTTATCCCCACGCACCCGTATTGAATTTGAGTCCCCACCAGCGCCGCGTGTCTATATAAGCCATGCATTTACCGCAATCCAAGCAGACTCCGCCGGTTCTCGGTCCTCTCCCTTGTTCTGACTATAGCACGTTGTCGTCCTTCGGGGTGACACGATATAGCCCCTCTCCGATCCTGTATGGCTATAGTACGCTGTCGTCCCTTGGGTGTGACACGATTATAGTTTTTTTCGTTCTTGTAGGGGTATAATACATTGTCGTCCTTCGGGTGTGACACGATAACAGTTCTTCCGCCCCTCGTACTTTCCGCAACCTCCGTATTTCTTTTTTGTCGTCGAACTATCGCTCGTCGTTGTTGGCCCCAGGGTGTGACACGACTTTGTTCGCGATAGGCGATGTAAAACCGCACCTAAAGCTAATTAATATCGAGGTAAGATTATTTCTCTTTTTATTGTATTGGATTTAATGAAAAATACGAAAAACTAAGGATTTGTTTCACTGGAATATACTTTATTTGTTACGTACTTCAAGTAGGAACGCTGGATAATCACTCACTCACTGAAACTACCTCACTAGGATGAATTTTCTTTATTGTACGACGTGTGAGTACGCGACCTAAACAAACATCTTTACGCGCAATTTACTATCGGACAGCTGACAGCCGTTATCGCTAGCGCCACTACCGAAGAATTGGACGCTCTTACAAGGGTTACTCATTAACTTTATAAGCAAGAGGTAAGCGGCGCATTTCTAAGCAAGAAATTGTCCGTAAGTGAGCACGCAAAACATTATCTTAACTAAAGATAAAACAACTAATCAATTAAAAAGAAAGAACACGATGTCGTTAGAATGCACGATGGAGCTCTCGCGCATTATGCCCTTAATATGAGAGGGGCGATTGGTCGTGATGGTCCAATCATCATGATAGCCTATTAAGCCACCCGATCTTTATCAGGCATCGGCATTTTTTGTTCGAGATTTTAACCAAGAAAAAGTACATATATGCTACACTTCCCTTAAATGCTGACGAAATCACAGGAATAAATCTATCAGTATTGGAAATTATGCCAGAAAAAACTCAGAAAAAAATTTAATAATCATAAATAAAAATACAATTATCGTAAGGAAAAAGTTCAGCTGGATAGGGAAAAAGCACAGATTACTTAGGGCTAACTAAAAAAAAGAGATCCTAAACACTGATACTAACAAGAAGCAGTCTAAGTTATTACGGTCGGCTCCATACCGGTAACTATTGTTACTTATGATAATTAAACTAATGTAGTTAAGCCAAAGAAATATATGTATTGCAGTAAGCAAAGATTTGTCTTGTCAGTAGTAGGTGTATTGCTGGAGTGAACTATTCTATAACAGCTATCACAACCTTCATATTAATACAGCTATTATATTACTTGTGATGTTGGAAAAGTATCATTATGCACGTTCACCTAAATCCTGATCTTAGAGGTAATGGTTTGCTATAAATAACAATATACTTACCTTAAATTTGTTGTTCAACTATAGGTAGTGTAGGAAACGAGGAAGTTCAGTGAAATATTATTAAGTAGCTTACTGTGTATCTCTGTGTATAACTGATAAAGTACAAAAAAAAGTTCCGCAAATCTTCGTATTATTTATGAATCGCAACTAAAGTACTTGCGTTACCGAGCATGCGTAATTCAAAATTGTTTGCAAATAATTTAAATTCTATTCAGTGTGCTGTAGCTTCGATTACATTAATAATGTGAAGATTAAAATTCGCAATTTATTTTGCTAAAGATGGTACATAATAATTTATTACTAACAAAAAAAAAAACCAATATTAGTAATAGTTTTATTTTGTATAGGTCAAACACGTGAATACCTGATATGAATGAAGATATTGTTTCACTTTAACAACAGTTTTTTTTAAACAATTTACAACGTAATGACTCATACAATATATTCCTAATAAATGAAAAATGAATAAGCATAATAGAACATAAGGTAAATGGGGCCTTTTCAAACGTTATTTAGTTATTGAAATTATTGAAATCTAAGCAAAGGACAAAGAGAAATATGGCTTTGAAGTTACAACTAATACAAACAAAGAAATAATGTACTAGAGGCGGTAACCTGTTTCTTTCCACTGGGCGTTGTCTCGGCGAGTTGATCCTCTGTCGGCGTACGCGGCGGTTATGTCTCGGGGATCGCTCTCGAAAACGGCTACTATCGTCGGGGTATCCTAACGTGCAGGTGGCACTTAGACTGTCACTCAGGTAGCGACGGCATCCACATTTTAACTTCACCAGCGGGCGCAGAGATATCATCACAATGATGGGGAATTCAAATATCCCACCACGTGGTTTAAAACTGCAATCTTGAAACAGCTTGAAACATGCTTATAGGCTCGGTACTTCTTCTTTCGCTGGGATTCTTTATACCGATGGGGCCTTGAGTTAACCCACCGTATTTTTAATATATATTTGCATTCCAACTGGCCTAACAATGGCCGTATTGCCTTGGCCACCGTTTTTCGACGACCTTTTCCACACGTCCGTAACTCTTACTTGACGCTAGCCCGCGCCTGCGCGCGTAGCCGTCTTCGGGACTAGTTTCATTACTCCACCGCATTAGCAAATCAGGAATAGTAAAACAATCACGGGGTGGCAGCAAAACTCAAATAATCATAGTTGCGGCAAGTTGTTACCTATTTAAGAAAATACATGAGTTTAATAGCGATCAGCATTGTTGTTACTTCTACTAACCATGTGCTGTAGTTAGATACAGTACCAGTAGTCATAAGTAATACGTTACTTACCACAAATTTGTCAAGTACGCTGTGTAATAGCCGTTAATAAAAGCACTATTTACAGTAAGAACTTCCATTCAGGAAACTGGGTTTAGTTGGCAGGATTAATTAACGAGAAATAGTTCCAAGTAAAACTTTATCTATTGTATATCATTTTTTATCAAGTAAACACTTTACTTAGCCCATTTTTCTCAGTGAAATACTGGATCGACTGGTTTAAACTATACCGCGAAAGCTATACCTGTGTATTGAAACTAGCGGCTTTCAATTTCAACATTTAAGGCAATAAAATAAACTCTAATTTTAGTAGAGAAGATTAACATTAAAATTTTCGATTATGAAATACGCAAAGAACATCCGTGCATACAATTTTGCCACGAATTTATAGACATCCTGTATAGTTCTGAAATAGGAATCAGAAAATGAGCTGCAAAAGTTGCTAGAAAACAAATTAACACCCTGGTGTCACTCTCTACTGCTGCATGCGGTATATACAATATTTAATAATGTCGATTATGCACGGAAACAAGGTACACAACGACACCGACGCCATCTGCCGTTGCGGTTGCACTCCCAATTATAACTTCGAACTTATCCGGCTTAATAAACACCGGCACGGGACATTCAATTAGGCGTTCTCCATTTCGACAGGCGGATCTGGCTTCCTTTAATGAATCCTCTGACTGCTGAGTCGCGTTGCTGTTCGAGCGACTAATTAAGAAAGAAATGCAACTGCGAGACGCGACTCGGTCCGCCGGATAAATAAGAAACAAATTAGTTCGCCTTCGAGTGGCGACTTCTGGAATTGTTCATTCTCTGGGTATCATTCTGATTGTTTTTATTTCTTTATAATTAGTTTGTATGGCAGAGCCAGGGTCACGATTTTAGGAAAATTGGCAATTGTGCTTAGGACACCAACAAAAAGAAAATTGTCTTTTCAGCTCGGACAAGTTACGAAATTGATTCGGGATGTTTTTTTTTTTCTTGGACAATTTATGATTCCATATATACAGGGTGTTAATACTAAGTCGTTACACCCGACATTTCCAGTTAAAACTCTTTATTTAAAGCAAACGATTACTCTAAGTTATGACTAAAATTATGACGTGTTATGAGTGATTTTTAAGTAGGTACAGATCTTTTGCGATTATTTACACACTTTGTATGAGTCGGTAGTGCACGCTATAAGGAGAAGTGGTCGTACTTTACTCTCATATTCATAGTGAATGTGAAATCTTGAGGAAAAATATTTTTCATAGTTACAACTTCGATTCACTTCGGCCATTCTCGGGGTAGGAGAAGAATTTCTTTTTGACCTACCTTCTGTAGAATTGATGAATAGGATTTCATTATATGACATTGCTATAAAATCAGCTGCGTACCACATTGACTGGTTCCACATGTTACTTTTGCATTTATAATCTCTTATGGGGTTCGTTCGCTCTCAAACTTAAAGATCTCATCGGATCGAAATAATTTATTTAAAACACAAAATTTTGGGTGACACTGTATATTTGTTACAAATAAAAGCAAAATAATAAAATACAATGAAATAAAACATATGGGTTGGCACCTGTTACGATCACAATTGGTGTTCGCTCTTAACCTCTACACTTAACTAGTAATCTAAATTATATACAATGATCGTGCAATAAATCAAGTTATTAATATGATGGTATTTAAGAAATATAAATTCAAATTTTAATATAGTACAAGAAAAAGAGAAATAAAATAACAATAAAAACTTAGCTGGTAACTTTGGTGGATGACGATCTGGATTTGATGTCCCAAATTAGGTACTTCTTTCACCCTAGGTTCAAGCCAAAGCAAAAGGTCCTAAAGACAGGACCGGATTACCAAAACTAATAAAATTAACAACCGAAAGAAAAGTCAGCTTACCAGTGACCTACAGATGACGCCATTAAACGAAATGGTTGCCGGCTTAACGCTACTGCTTGTAAAACCCTTTTCAGGAAAATATCGATGCAACTAACACTTCTCCTGGCGGCCCCAGGTAAAACAGAAAATGCACCCGATATTGGAGGTTCCTCACGTGACAATATCCCACAACAAACGTGGTAACTAATAAAATTTCCACGGAGTAACTTAACAGCGCGTATCTGATGTTGTAAGAAGCCTCCGCGTCTCCCTTGCTTAGCGAGAGGGCGGAAACGGGAGATGCGCAACGTGAGTCAAAATCAGTCACTGACAAACCAACAATGCGGAGTTATTCACGCAAAAGAAAAAAAAAGGTTTTAATGAATGAACTAATAATTGAATAATGAAAAGCTAATTTGACTGACAATGAATTACTAATAATTTGAAAATGAATAACGAAAATGAGACATTACTTTTATGGACAGCATCATAAGCTGGAATACTGAAATCTTATCTCATACATCAAAAATTCCATTTATTCAACGCCAATACATACTCTCCAAGAGTTTAGAAATCGCATAACAGAAAAGTGTGAAGAGATTAACAACTCACCGCAAATTTTGCATACTGTATTTAAGGGAATGCGGAGAAGAGTTGTGTTTAGACGTAAAGGACATTTTCCACAATTTGTATAGTTTTGCGTAAAATTTTGATCATTTTCTCAATTGCGATATCATTTTGGGGTTATAGATTTTGTTTACGATGATGGCAAATGTCATTGTAATAAATGTCATTTTGTAAATATCCTTAGAATAAAAGAGATTGTAAAGAATAAAGGTTTCATTATTTTTATACTATGTATCTAATATACAGGGTGTATCAAATAAATAAGTAAATTTTGCTTGGGTGTTAACTACACGGCATATAAAGCACAAACCCACCGAAACCGGATTTCATCATTAAAAAATAAAAAAAAGTAAAATTTAGAGCCAAACATTCTTTAGTCCGGGCCTGAATGCAAGGAAACGTCATGTTTAAGCACCCGCTAAACGTGGTATTATGTATAAATACATGCACTCATTTAGTATTATTCCTTAATGGTATGCCGTAAGTTTCATTTAACGTCATTCTGAATAAATAAAGGCCAATCGGCCAGTGTGCCTTGTAAAAATAGCAAAACTGAGGCATTTTAAATTTCTTCTTTTTATAAAATAAACATTCTTTTTTGTTAAGCATTCTACGCAAGTCTCCAAAGTATTATTTTTAAATATCCTGATAAGACGTTCGAGTTTCACCCGGATATGCGACTTCAGTAGTTACAAAAACGTAATATTTTTCTTTTGCTTTGTCGAATCGAGAGTTAGTTGTTAATAAACGATACCACATGAATCTGAGTTATTTATTTGGATTTATTTAATCATATAACGCAAAATGAATTGAATCGAATTACACAGAAATAAATGTAGATACAGAAAATTTGCAAACACGCCTTTTTACTATGATATCGCGCGAAAATGAATCTATACATTCCAGCGCTTTTGTCGATGCATCAAACTTCGATTTTCTTTATATGAAATCATGATGGTCCTGAAAAGGATCGTTTTTTCGAGACGGGAAGAATTTAAATAAAATGTTCGAAGTGGCTTGCACTCCAAGCGGCGATCCACACAAAACTAACAGCGGTAATGGCTGAATGATAGTGTATGTGGGTATACTCGGGACAGCATTTAAGTTTGGGGCACAGGTGCGGCTCTAGCCCACGGCATTTATAAAATATTTTTTTTCTCGTTAATGCTTACAGATAGACCCCCTGTGCATTCAGACTTTTGGATTGTATACGATTTTAGCTGCTACATATTATATTTACCTCTATATCTGATACACCCTGTATAGCTACAATAAAAGAATAGATAGATTTAACTCTGGTGAATCATAAATTATCACTAAAAATCTTAGAACAATAGCTTCAAAATCTGCAAGACATCGCTTTTCTTGTGCAGTCCAAACCATTATTAACGACCACAGGAACAACATATTAAATTTCTTCTATATATAATGAAATACCATTAGACGGATTGACTTAGAAACAAGAGGCTGTACGTAGTACGTTTATACGTGAAGGGAGTTACTGGTAAACCCCACAGTTTACTTGCCCGATTAGTGAGCAGTCCGAGATTAATATTAATGGAGTTTAAATCGAATTCAGAGTAACCATAAACCGTCAGCTCTACAATTTGGACGTACCCAATAAGCAGGGTTTGTTTACGTCAATTATTCCTTGCTCCCAAACTAAATTTGTAAAGTCAATCGAGCGAATAAATGGTATCACAAACGTTTCTACTATTAAATAAACAAATATTAACATACTAAGAGAAGAAAATGTGTTAAGAGAAAAACACCCTGTAAAGAATGTAGTAATGGGAAAACAATCGTATTATAATAATCACGGTTGAAAGCTTTTGCTTAATATAAACAAATTGTCTGGCATTGTAAGCGCAGGAGAATATTGAAATCTTTGTAGAAAACGCCGTAGTTCTCGCAACCATCAATCAATTACCTCTCACTTCTCTTCTACGTGGAAATTCCATTTTTCGATTTATGCTCGTAAAACTTCCCCATTTCTTTCTGTCACGGCTGGAGAGTCGGCTTTTAGCGGTATTGGAAACGAGTGGAAATGTGGAATATAAATTTCGTCGTCGACGGTAGCGTGTACGCCAGGTAAGCAAGAATTTTTCTTTTTGAATCCATCATTTTCATCTCGAAATTAATAAAAGTTAGAGGAGAATAAAAGCAAAGTGAGATAACAAAAGCGCAGTTGACGTTAGTCGAGCACTCGTTAAGTATGCGAGAAAAATCGATTGTCGCTTTATAAATTATGAATTAGCTCGGTTTCCGCGTTGAACGATGCGATGCTGCTTTGTGTTGTGTAGTTCTATGGGTCACAGAAAAAGAAAATACGGAGTCAATTTTATAAGAAGGAAATTTTATGTCGTAAGAGTAAAAATTATAGGTAACTTGATAAGATCAGATTTATGGAGATTTTTTTGTATAATTAGATATAAATAAATAAATTGTTCATATTTACGTCCATCTTCGAAAGTCTAGCCGAACAAACAAAGTAAGTATATTAATAAAGTAGTCATAGTTCATAATGAGGTTTAAGGATAAAATTGGAGTTAATAGTACATAAAATTACTACAGTGATACTGTGCTAAATTACGTAGATTGCTACTAATTTCGGTTTTCTTAAAATCTTCCTGAGACATACAGACTACTAGTAACAATCTACGTAATTTGGCACAGAATTACTGTAGCGAAATCGTATACCATGTTTTTAATATGCTTATAACGTTAGCTTGGGAAGGTGTCGTATCACCCCGTGCGACGACAACGATCAAATAGCCGAACGAAGAGCGGAAAACTAGGTGGTGTCACCTCGAAGGCTGACCACGACCTCTAGTTGAACGGGGAACGGAAGATTGTGTGCAAAAACGTTTTCTAGTTGCATAGATAACGGAAGATTATATCGTGTCACCCAGAGGAAGATTACGATCTATAGCGATGCGGATAGCGCAAAAGTGGCCGTGTCGGCGTGAAGACTACGACAATCTAGTTGAAAGGGCGACAGAAGACTATATCGTCTCACTCAGAGGCTGACAATGATCTATAGCCGAGGGAAAGCGGAAAATTAGGCCGTGTCACCCCAAGGGCAACAGCGATCTCTAGTTACATAGATAATGGAAGACTACGTTGTTTCATCCAGAGTAGACAAGTACGATCTACAGCGATGGGGTAGCGGAAGCTAGGCCGTGTCACCCCAAGACCGCAACAAACTCTAGTTGAACGGGTGACGGAAGATTATATTACGTCACTCAAGGAATGACAACGGTCTATAGTCGGGGAAAACGGAAAACTAGGCCGTGTCACCCCAAGACCGCAACAAACTCTAGTTGAACGGACGACGGAAGATTATATAACGTCACTCAGGGAATGGCAACGATCTATGGTCGGGGAAAACGGAAAACTAGGCCGTGTCACCCCGAGTGCGCCAACCATCTCTAGTCACGTAGATAACGGAAGACTATGTCATGTCAGTCAGAGGGCAACTATGATCTATAGTGATGAGAATAGCGGAAACTAGGTCATGTCACCCCAAAGACGACAACAATCTCTAGTTTGATGGGCGACGGAAGGCTATGTCGTGTCATTCAGGGGATGACAACACTATAGCCGGGGAAAAAGCGAAAAACTAGGCCGTGTTAACCCGAGGGCGCCAACCATCTCTAGTTACGTAGATAACGGAAGAATATGGTCATGTCACTCAGAGGACGACTATGATCTATAGTGATGAGGATAGCGAAAACTAGGTCGTGTCACCCCGAAGATGATAATCTCTAGTTGAACGGGTGATGGAAGAATATGTCGTGTCACTCAAGAGACGACAACAATCTACAGCCGTGAAAAAAGTGAGAAACTAGGCCGTGTCACCTCGAGGGCGCCAACCATTTCTAGTTACGTAGATAACGGAAGACTATGTCATGTCAGTCAGAGGGCGACTATGATCTATAATGATGAGAATAGCGGAAACTAGATCGTGTCACCCCGAAGACGATAACAATCTCTAGTTGAACGGATGATGGAGGACTATCTCGTGTCACTCAAGAGACTATAACAATCCACAGGTGGGAAAAGAAGTGGGAAACTAGTCCATGCCACCTCGAGGGCACTAACCATCTCTCGTTACGTAGATAACGGAAGACTATGTCATGTCATTCAGAGGGCGATTATGATCTATAATGATGAGAATAGCGGAAACTAGGTCATGTCACCCCAAAGATGACAACAATCTCTAGTTTAATGGGCGACGGAAGGCTATGTCGTGTCACTCAGGGGATGACAACACTATAGCCGGGGAAAAAGCGAAAAACTAGGCCGTGTTAACCCGAGAGCGCCAACCATCTCTAGTCACGTAGATAACGGAAGAATATGGTCATGTCACTCAGAGGACGACTATGATCTATAGTGATGAGGATAGCGAAAACTAGGTCGTGTCACCTCGAAGATGATAATCTCTAGTTGAACGGGTGATGGAAGAATATGTCGTGTCACTCAAGAGACGATAACAATCTACAGCCGGGAAAAAAGTGAGAAACTAGGCCGTGTCACCTCGAGGGCGCCAACCATTTCTAGTTACGTAGATAACGGAAGACTATGTCATATCAGTCAGAGGGCGACTATGATCTATAATGATGAGAATAGCGGAAACTAGATCGTGTCACCCCGAAGGCGATAACAATCTCTAGTTGAACGGGTGATGGAGGACTATCTCGTGTCACTTAAGACACGATAACAATCTATAGCGGGAAAAAAGTGGGAAACTAGGCCGTGTCACCTCGAGGGCGCTAACCATCTCTAGTCACGTAGATAACGGAAGACTATGTCATGTCACTCAGAGGGTGACTATGATCTATAATGATGAGGAGAGCGGAAACTAGGTTGTGTCACCCCGAAGACGATAATAATCTCTAGTTGAACGGACGATGGAGGACTATCTCGTGCCACTCAAGAGACGATAACAATCCACAGGCGGGAAAAGAAGTGGGAAACTAGGGCATGTCACTTCGAGGGCGCCAATCATTTCTAGTTACGTAGATAACGGAAGACTATGCCATGTCACTCAGAGGGCGACTATGATCTATAATGATGAGGATAGCGGAAACTAGGTCGTGTCACTCAAGAGACGATAACAATCTACAGCCGGGAGAAAAGTGAGAAACTAGGCCGTGCCACCTCGAGGGCGCCAATCATCTCTAATTACGTAGATAACGGACGACTATGTCATGTCACTCAGAGGGCGACTATGATCTATAATGATGAGGAGAGCGGAAACTAGGTCGTGTCACCCCGAAGACGATAACAATCTTTAGTTGTCCGGGCGATGGAAGTCTATGCCGTGTCACTCAGGGGATGGTAACGATTTATAGCCGGGAAAAGCAGAAATCCAAGCCGTGTCACCCCGAGGGCGCCAACGATCTCTAGTCACGTAGAGAGGCTCACGAAATCCTCATGTAGGCGGAGTGGATAGGAAATCAAGCACCACACGGGAGGAATGAAGGCGAAGGGAGAACACAATGGAATGAATTCACTAAAATTTGTTATGCGCTTTAACAAAACAATGAAAAATAAGTAATAAATTTGTCAAAAAGCGGTTTTAGTGCTACCGAAACTATAGGAAAACCAAATTCAAGGAAATAAATTCTCAAACTCAAACTGTATATTAAAAATAGATTTTTCTATCATTGGCACGTTATAAACACAATAACAAAAAAAAAAACTGAAATTCAACTTACACAAGATCGAAAGTAATTCAGTATTCTACAAAGCTCCAAAAATACGTAGCTTCATATCACACGATAAATGACGTGTTAATTGAAAAAAAAAATATCTTGACATAATGCTTTCATATAATCCTTATAATAACCGAGAGATAATCTGTTACTATTTCAATATTTCATTCAAGCAGCAAATGCTTGATAGATCTCTCTCATACAGCCTTTACGCCACTCGCACGGACTTAATTAAAAGGTATCCTCTTTTAATTGCGTCTGTGCTGTGTACGAAAGAATCGGTTTAACTATACTATTGTGCCAGGACGATGGAGATAAACGTTCGCGGTGGATTCGAGAATAATGGGACCGAGCTAGTCTAAACTTGAAGAGCCCTAATTTACGACTCAGATCCGGGTTTTAGTAGGACCCGTAACTAACTCGATTTCGGGTCGCGCGAAGCGGATTATTTCCTTTCGTTTATTACAAGAGCAAACCTTAATCTGTTTACACAACGATGTGAGGCATCTGATGTCTCATACTGATTCTATTAAGAATTCTTTAAAACAAGATATTAGCTTTTCTTTCTTCAAACATATTCCTTTGTTCCAAGGCAATACTTTTTTTTGCAATTAAAAAAAAAAACAACGGATTTCTAATGAAAGAATTTTCTCTTTTATATATCAATCATTCTATGCTATAGCAAACCGTTAAAAGTCTCCATCACCAGGTTCTTGGTTACCAATAGCAAGAGTTATTAAACATTGAATTTCATTGATTTTTTTTTAATGTCTGTCAAAATTAGTGAGTTTATATACTATTATTATTATTTTTATTATTATAACATCTTTATTGAAATAATTTATAGCATAATACTATAATATACATAAAAAAAAAAGAGTACATCGCACAAAGAAAAATACAGCTTCAATTATTGTACATGAAAATAAATTACAAATTCCCAAAAATATTTAAATGTGTTTCCCGACTGGGAGAGAATTCCTTAACATCTAAAATCATATTTAGCATTAAACTAAGAAAAATATACAAATCAAATCACCTGTTTGTGATTATTGAATACCACAGATTAAACTTGCGCACGAATATTTCTTCTCTACAACAATAAAATTAAGAATATGGTAAATCCTAAATAAAACATACTTTACTATAAAAGGAGAGCTAACAACTACAACTGTCTATTACATATGGAAAAAGAAACGTGCTATTATAATTTCATGTATCGTTTACTTATTTATTTGGCCGTATTCATTGTACGTTAAAACATAATACAGGAATTTTAGACAATTGAATCGTCTAGTTTAGGCTTTCTAATATTTATGATTTGACCTGAAACTATTACTAAAACTGACATTATACCAATACTTTGTTGTAAATTTTACAACGATTAACATTGTACGAAACGCACAAAATACTTTTTTTAAATAATAATATAAATAACAATATTACAAGGAAATTTTAAAAGAAAATTAAGCTTTGACAGTGGCGATCAGTGATTTTAACAATGGAAGCAGTTACCGTATAAAGAAAGTAATTTATTTATATAGATTCATAGAATCAGAATCATAATATGAAGCGTCTATTAACCTTATCTAAAAATCTCAAAATTAATACTGAAAAATTAATATAAAGCAGCGTATAAATGAAACATATGTACATTATGTACCTAACATTATCAAAACAAGAAGATCACAAGATTCAATTCAATTACAACTAAAATAGTTGAATTGTTCTTCCATTGAACCTGGATTACGTGAAACTGAGGAAATGGATCACGTTGCCTAAATCTAAATTCTGCAATGAACCCAAGGTAAATATATATTTGGATGCACATACAGAAAAATAATTCTACTTATCTAAGGGCAACAGTGGAAATGTGATCAGTTAAATAAAGGAATAAAGAGATTGCTTCAGATGGCACGCACACACGACACGTAATTAAATTTCAACAGATACATTTTCATTTGGTTTTTAAATGTATACAACTTCAAGGTTTTAAATTCTCAGGGCGTATTAGATAGTAGCAATTTCCCAGAGCATGAGACCAGATTGAATAATAAACGAAAAAAAAAAAATTAAATATTGTTTATAAAAGATTATTGATATTAAATAAAATAAATGATTGCAAAGTACCAAAGGATGGGGAAGAGAGATAAATAAAACAACGTTTATAATTTATTTCCCACGCTGCGACTGTAGGAGTCGTTTCGGCCAGTGAGGCGCCGGAGAGGTGTCGGATTGAGCGCCACTGGGTTGAATCTGTTGTTGCCTTCCTTGGCCCGACGCTGTCGCCCGGTACTTTAGCCACAGCCCAGAATGGCTATTTTACAGTAGGGGAAACAAGGGATTGGTACTTGCAGAATTTTGATTTATAAATAATTAAATTGAATGAAAAAGTAAATTAAATGAAAAAAAAAAAACTAATGCGCCAAGGACAATAAAATTGAATTAAATAAAACTCAGAAAAACTATATAAACAGTTATATTAACAATTGATTAGGTGAAGCCACACATCAAATGATTACAAAGTATAAATACACCAAATAAACTTTTGGGAGTGACGTGTTATTATCAAAAATTTGTATTACACAGAAACAAGAAAATAAAATCTACCTACTCGATCGAGCATGCAATTGAATACGACCTACCATTGTTTTAATGCGAAAAGATGAAAGAAACAAAAAATTAAAATAATTTCAAAAGTTACGTTAAATTGAACAATGAGAGCAAAGACTAAAAATATCAAAAATTACGTTAAATTATTCTGACTCCAATGGTAGTTCGTTACTACAAATACAAAAGAAAATAAATCTTAAAATTAACTTACATTTAAAAACAATGCGCAAACGGTTGATTGCCACCAAACACCTCGGGGAGGAAGAAGTGGAAGAGAGCCGGTGGATGAAAGAAGGGAGCCCGAGTCCAGGTACGCCTTAGGGACGCTGCTTGCGAGATCCGGGTTCCAGGAGAAGTCTTCGTCGCCAAAATACAATAACTCAAAAACGGCTTCCGTGGAGTGGTTTCCTTTTGACCTGATATCCCCCCACAGGGGTTACCGAACGGGTAATTTTGGTCAAAAAGGGGTACGGCAGAGCGTCGCCTCTTAGACGGTTAGGTCTACACACTTAGCGGGCTGGAGAGTAAGTGAAGTCAAGAAGGGGAGAGGAATCTAGTTCCCGCGCTATGCCATTAAGTAGCGAATAGGATCCGAGTATCGAGGATTAAGAATTTGCACGTGGTCGTGTTTATGCGAAATTTCTAACGTTTCAAGTACAGTGCGCACAAAAAAATGTGCAACAATTAACAAAAATGAATAAATTCGGAGCTAATTATGAACGGAGTTTAATGAAATTTACAAAACAAATGCATCTAAATAGATACTAAAATTTGACAATTTAAGAATTTAGAAAATGTTAAAGATAAAGCGGTGGATTTACAAAAAAACAACTTCAAGGTCAAACGTGACGTTATATAAAATAAGTAAATAGCGAAATTCTCGGTAACTAGTAAAGGTCAATGAATTTAGATGATTTCAGATAGGATAGTGTACAGTTGGAGAAATAAGAAAAGGTGTTTTCAACACGTAACAACGCACTCGAACCTTCTAACCCCAAATATCAAGCGCAAACAAGAATTCTGCACGCGTTGAATGCGAGCAGAATTAGCAACCGTAAGACATGGGTCATATACAGAACTGTGTATACCAATGCCTCACACAAACTTCGTGTGGTATCAACAGTTAAATACTGTCTGTGAGGATATATAAGCTTTAAACTAAAATATGCAGTTTTAATACATTTAGAGATGTGTGAGTCAAATCTAAGTGTGCTATCAATAATTAAACCCAAATTTCTTGCTTCCTTAATTACAGGCAGTACAACATCATTAATCCGAAGGTTAACCTGATCATGTAGAGCAGACGCATGGTTTTTGTTACCAAATACGACAACCGCTGGCTTGTATGTATGTATGTAAGTAAAAGGGTGGTGTTACACTGCGACCTAAAAGATCTATTGTGTCCCCTATTCTGCTATTTCTTGCTGCTTTACAGCTGGCCTTCCAGTCCTATTCCTTTTAGAAAGTGTAGGATGTCAGAGGGCCCCAGTCTAGGTAAGTCTCCCTCTTCGATTTCACATGCTCCCAGGTGAAATGCCCTCGAGTTGCACAGTGCTACGCAGTTTGAGAGGAGATGGATGGGTGTGTCATCCTGTTCCCCACAGAATCTGCATTCAGGATCTTTTTCCAATCCAAGCTTAGTCAGGTGTCCTTTCAGTCTACAATGGCCTGAAAGTAATCCTGTTAAAATGCCAACTTTGTTCTTACTCAGGTTGATGCATTCTGTAAACCTCTTCTGGTTATAAGTTCCCAGAAGAATTTTACTTTGCCTCATTCCCTGCAGATTTTCCCAATAACTGGATTTTCTTTGCTCCATTTCTATTTTTAGTTTCTTCAGTATTGTACTGCTACTTAACGCGCAGAAGGGTTCAGGCCCTACAAAAGGCATTCCAGCCCGTTTCTTTGCGAGGTTATCCGTTATTTCGTTTCCTTCCACTCCTGTGTGACCCGGAACCCACAAGAGGGTTACTTTATTTCTTTTGCCTAGCTCATTTAGTTTCCCTAGGCATTCCCCAGACCATCTTGGAGCTGATTTCATATGAGCTCAGCGCCTTGATGGCTGCTTGACTATCAGACATGATGATAATCTCCTGCTTCCGATAGTTCTTATCCATATTGAACTGAACACATCTCCAATAGCGTGTATTTCCGCCTGAAATATACTTGGGTATTTTCCCAAGCTTTCGAAATATGTAGTTCTAGGCCCATATATTCCTATTCCAGTTCCTTCTGCCGTTTGGAGCCATCAGTATACCATTTGATGGCATTTCTATTCAAGTTCAAGATGGTGTTATGATCCCACTCGCTCTTGTTACTTAGCTTTGTGGTGAATTCCTTCACAAAGCTAAATTTTTTTAACATATCATCCCGGGGCATATCCCAGGTTTGATCACCGTCGGGAGATTGAGGCCTATGCCTAATCATTCCTTCCTTGACCATTCTTAGTGCGGTTCTTTTCGCCACGCCCTCTATTACAATGTGGAGGGGGGCAAGATCCAATACTACTTCGATGGCTGCTGTTGGGCAGGTTCTCATAGCCCCCGTTATGCATACACATGCTAATCTTTGCACTTTCGAGAGGTTAATTCTCGCGGTGGCCAGATTAGTTCTTTTGCTCCATGCTACTGATGCATAGGTGATGATTGGTCTCACTATCGCTGTATACATCCAAAGCAGTATTTTTGGGACCGCTGGCTTAGAAGGATTTATAACAAGAGCATGTTGAGTTGAAAACCCTACCAACGCATCCAAATCACTCTGAACCTTATGTATTTCATTTTGATATTCTGGTATAAAAAATGAATGATACATTTGAGTATCATCTGCATACATCTGCAGCTGACATGTGTTCACAAATTTATGAAACGATGATGTGTATATAATATATAAAAGTGGCTCCAAAACGGACCCCTGTGGTACACCCCTAGGCATAGACCTAGCTGGCGAAATATTATTATTTAATTTGACACACTCCTACCATCCAAGTAGGATCGAAACAAATCAACCGCTGAAACTGACAGACATATAGACGATAAGACTACTAAAAGCAAAGAATGATCAATTGTGTCAAATGCACGGCTATAGTCTAATAGAATTAACGTAGATACCATACTTTTATCCATAGGGGCTGTCTCACAGCTATGTCCAGGCCTAAACCCCGCCTGATAATCAGGCAAGATATTACGATTTTGTAAAAAGCCTCTTAGTTGTTCACACATAATTTTTTCTACTATTTTAGACATAACTGGGAGAACACTCACTGGGCGCAAATCTTTAAATGACTTAGGGGATGTTACTTTAGCAATTGGGGTAACCACCGCTCTTTTCCAGCTCGATGGAAAAACAGAATCAAGTAAACAGTAGTTGACAATGTGAGCCAATTTAATAAGGAAAATTACTATTTTTTAAATATATTTCGGTTTGTATCAGAGAAACCGTTTGACGAGTGCATCCTAAAGATATTTGTTTTTTATTCGCTTTAACAGAAAATAAGAATATATGAAAAGAGAAACGAGGATTCATTTTTTCCCAATCTAACAAATTGTGTAAAACAACCCGAGAAGGGAGCAGAGGAGGGGGTGAGTCGTATAATTCTGTTCCTTTTTTTTTTCTTGGAAAATCAATTCAATAAACGTTCTGTTTTCCGCTCATATTCCACGAAAACAGGCTGTTTTTCGCAATATTGTGTTTTATTAGTCACTCTAACGACGCGACATGAACAGGAATAATAAATTTAATAACGTCTCTCTTCATTTTTTTTCCCTCCCCACTTTGCGCGCCGTGTATTTTAAAATTTCTGATGTCGCGTTTTCTCGTTACAAGAGCTCGAGAAAACTTATAATGAGGGGTCGGAAAAGTTTGGTAAAACGCGACGAGAAAACATATTTTAATCTCTCTTTTATGGGAGATTGCTATCTCTGTCTAAAGGTTTATGATCGTTACTGGTGAATTTTACCGCGGAAGATTTATTAAAAAATTTAAAATAAAATCTTCATAATAATCGCTCTAGTAAAGTTGGGTGATATTTTTGTTCCTATATATATTTTTTTTATTTATATTTCCGGCTATTTTTGAGACGAAATTATATTAATTAGATATACAGGGTGATTCTCAATATATGTGACAAACTTTAAGCGCTTATTCCTGGAGTTATTTTGATCATAAAAGTTCATAAGAACATATGTCCAAAATCGCTTAGTTCTAAAGTTGTACAATGTTTAATAGTAAGTTAACATAATTAATGTTTTTATTATAAAATTAACAAAATAATTAGTAAAACAAAATTAACTTATACTAACTGGTGAAAATGACCGCCTCCAACTGCAATACAAGCTTCCATTTTCCGTCGTATTGACTGGCGAGTCCGTTCTAAAATACCAGGGGTATTTCGAATTGTTTGAAAAGCTGCGATAATACGATTTCTCAGTTCATCGATATTTTCCATGGGAGTGGTATAAACTAATGATTTAAGGTGACCCCAGAGAAAAAGTACAAAGAATTTAAGTCTGGAGACCGAAGAGGCCACGGTTGTGGACCTCCCCGTCCTATCCACCGATCTGGATACGTATTGTCCAAAAACTCGCGAGCAACTAAACTAAAATGCGCTAGAGCACCGTCATGCATAAAATACATTTGTAATCTTAATTGCAACGGAACTTCTTCCAGCAGTAGTGGTAGCTCCTCTTCAAGAAAATTGCGGTATACCTCGCTATTTAACTACGTCGGTAAAAAATGTGGACCTATCAAGTGATCTCCAACAATTCCGGTCCACACATTAACAGAGAATTGATGTTGATGACGGGCATTCACTAGTTCGTGCGGATTTTCTTTGGCCCATATGTGCTTATTATGAAATTTAATAATCGCGTTTCTAGAAAAAGTAGCCTCGTCGGTGAAGAATATTTCAGCCAAATAATCAGGATTTTGTTCGATTTTGTGTTGCATCCATTGACAAAAAGCCACTCTTTACGGAAAATCTGCCGGCAAAAGTGCCTGCACCCGTTGAATGTGATATGGATACAACAGTTGATCTTTCAATATTCTCCAAACTGTGGCCTGACTAATGTTTAAAGCAAACGCAATTTTTCTAGTGCTTGTAGTAGGATGTTCCTCAATTTCATATAGTACCATTTTTTCAACTTGTGGAGTTCTCACTGTAGATGGGTGCCCGTTATCAGTCGTCCGCTTTTTTTAAATTTCCCGTTTCACTCAGACGTTGGTAAAGACGGGCAAATATTGAATGATGCGGAATGATACGGTTCGGGTATCGTTCTTCATAAAGACGTCTAGCAGCACGCGAATTTCCATTGGCAAGACCGTAAACGAAATGCATATCACACATCTCAGCATTCGTGTAATTTATTTTAGAAAACAGAAACTGGCAATAAACTGAATGAATACTCTGACAACTATTGACAAATATTGAAATGACAAATAAACAATTCCCTCTCAAAACAATAGTTTTTGAAAAACCAACTATGATATTATATCGTGGTAGTCACAGTTCATAATTTATTATTAAACATTCAATAATTTTAAAACCAAACCGTTTTGGACATATACTCATATCAATTTGCGAAAGCTCTAGATACGGAGTCAGCAGCCATGAAACACCTTGAAAATTTATTTCCTAAGCTATCTGAGGCGAAGGTCAAAGGCGGTGTCTTCGTAGGACCTCAAATTAAGAAGATTCTCGATTGCGATGACTTTCCTAAAAAGCTCACCCGTAAGGAGAAAATATTGGAGATACTGTAACCATTAAAAACTACTAAAAAACTATTTTTTCAATGTTTGGCTCTTATTGTGTAATTTTGTAGAATTCCATTTCTTTGGTTTTTCCACTTTGAAAATTTGTATTTTGGCAGATTTAGGGATTTGAAGTACTTTTTGCCAATGGAGCTTTTTGGTATCTTTAAAAATAAGCGTGTTTTATTCTCAAGACAATTAATTTTTTTCTTAATTTATAGCATAACCACGCATTTTAACTAAGTTTGAATATAAAATATGTTTTTAAAGAAGCACCTACTTTTATTTTACATAATTTTTTTTTATAAATTCAACAATAAAAATTTTTCCCATTTGTCTCATACTTAAGTGAACATACGATATACATATGTGGGAATATTTCAAATTTTCGTTGTCCTAGTCACAAAAGCAAAATTAGAGGGGAATAAAAGTATTTTTCTATAGTTTTGAAGCATAAATAGGTTGGAAATAAGGCTTACTACTCAAGGACAAGAAACGTGTTACATAGTTTAATAATAATAATAATAATAATAATAATCATTTATTGTCCTACATAAATGAATACAATATAATGTATTATAAAATTAATTGAAAATTTCAGGACAAAAGGATCCAGATCAGTTAAAGTTAACTGCTCTACCCCTGGATCCACATACCCAAAACAACACGCATTTGTATACAAACACACAAAACCTAAAACTATTACACAAAATATATATATATATATATAAGTATATAAGTTAGATGCTCTTGAGATGGAACACATTCGCTTAAATTACCAATTAACATAAACATATTAAAATGAAATACAATAATGGACATTAATAATGCAGTCACTGTTCCCCAAGAAATATGGCTTTCAATCTGGCTTTAAACACCTGTATGGATAGACCTTTCAGTTGATCAGGCAAGCTATTATAAATGTTTACAATGTTGTATGAGAAGGATCTGGTGTATATAGCGCTGCAGTACATGGGTGGAGACAGCAAATGTCGAAACCGAAGATTAAGGTTGTGTACGTCTGTCCTGAACGAAATTTTTATTATAAAGGTATTGAGGTGTTTTCCGCGTAATCACTTGATGCGACAGAACAGCGTAATGAAGTAGTCTGCGATATTTCATGTTTAGCCAACTAGCATATTTTAAGGTGTAGGAAATAGGTCGTGGTCTCTTAATGCCGTAAATAAATCGAAGGCAAGCATTTTGTACTTTCTGAATGCGATGGGTGTCGTTATAATCTAAGCATGGGCCGTACACAACATCACAATAGTTGAAATGGGAGAGAACCAGAGTATCACACAGCAGCTTCTTTAGTTTCCCATCAATATATTCTTTACTACCATACAGTACCTTCAATTTCGCATAAGCCAGTCCAAGTATCGAGCTAACATGCCTCCTAAACCTCAAGTCCCCATCAAATGTAACACCTAAAATTTTCGTGGTTGATGACAATGTCAGCGGGCAATTACCCAACGAAAGCTTTGTCCTGTTTGATATTGCTAAACGAGTCGTTTTTCTGCCGAACAATACAACTGCAGTTTTTGTCGGATTTAACTGAAGTCCGTGTTTCAAAGAAGATGAAAGAACGCGATCCAGATCAGAATTAATTCGTTCAACAGCCTCATCAAGATCAGATACCGCAAAAGAATAATAGAGTTGGACATCATCGGCGTACATGTGATATTTGCAATACTTCAAATTATTTAAAAGGAAGGCGGTATAAATAGAATAGAGCAAAGGACCCAGTACGCTTCCCTGTGCAATGCCACTTGTTAAATAGACACTATTCGAAACAGTTCCATCCATTACTAAAGGAGATATAACTCAAAATACTTAGCAGCAATTCGTGGTTCACGATATCAAAAGCTTTAGATATCTAAGCTCCACAAGTTACTGTCACTTTCCCCCATCGATACCCAGAAAGATATCGTCCGCGATTGAAGCCAAAGCCGTCGCACAACTGTGACCAGAGCGGAAACCCGACTGGCAAGACGGCAAAATGGAGCACGCATCCAAAAATTCCCTCACCTGATCTGCAACAACCTTCTCCACGATCTTAGACAGAGTTGGAAGAATACTAATGGGCCTCAACTGTTTGTATTCAGTTGGATTAGGGACCTTAGGGATAGGAACCACCAGAGCCTCCCCCCAACAGGAAGGAAATACACCGTTAAGCAAACAAAAGTTCACCATGTAGGTAATGTGAGGCAAAAGATATGGACAGCACATTTGCAACATATGGATATTAATACCATCCGCACCATAGCAACTAGACTTAATAGTTCTAAGAATAGATAAAACACTTCCCCCAGTAACTCCACGAAAAACAAACGGCAATACAGAAGCATTGAACTTATTGGACAGATAAAAGGCATTCAGGGAGGGATCCACCGCAATTCGAATTATAGAATCAACAAAAAACCGATTAATGTTATCAGGATGACACAGAGTAGGCGGAACGCCAGGGGTAACCTTTTTATAAATATTATATTTTTTTAATTCCTTCCAAATTGTGTTAACATTTATATTTATATATTTTTAAAATTCTAAATTTTCGTAAAATCTTCACACAAGAAGAGGTTAGTCCCACGACGTATTAAATATTTTTGAATCTTATTTCATTAAAAATCTTAAAATAAAATACAATCGTGCTCATTAGTTCATAACATCGATCCGATAGACATACCGTATATGCAAGGAATTCGCCATAATGCGGCGTATTCCTAGCTGAAAAGGAACTCCGCATGTTGTCGTCATAAAAACTCCGTAGCCGGGTTAATTTCTAATTAGCGATGTGGGAGCGCCATTCGACGCCAACATTTCCAATTAGGCGGATTAGCCGCGCGCTCTTCTGGTGTCTAATTTCCGAGTTGGCGGCCAACGCGTTTGTTCTACATTCAAATTAAACGATTCCTGGACACGAGTACGCGGCCAATAAACAAAAAAAAAGAGATTAAAAAGGGACAACTTCAAAGCTGCTTGATATCGCCTAACACCACAGAGAACAGCAATAAAGAGAAACGTAAGTCCTGTACATTTCGCCGAAAACACGTGACGTCACGATTACATTACACTGAGAAAAAAATTTAATAATCATATAGGAAAATACAATTATCGTAAGTAAAAAGTTCAGCTGAATAGGGGACAAAAGCACAGATTACTTAGCACTAGTAAAAAAGAGATCCTAAACACTTATGTTACTTATGTTAATTACACTGAAGTAGTTAAGCCAAAGAATATATGTAGTTGCAGTAAGCAAAGATTTGCCCTTGTCAAGTAGTAAGAGTATTGTTGTGAGTGAACTATTCCATAACAGCTATCACACTTTCATAATTAATACAAGCTATTTAGATTACTTATGATAAGGAAAGAGTATCATTAATGCACGTTCACTAAATACCTGATATATAGAAGGTAATGGTTTGCTATAAATATACAATACACTTACCTTAAATTTGTTGTTCAACTATAGGTAGTGTAGGAAACGAGGAAATTTAGTGAATATTTATTAAGTAGCTTACTGTGTACTCTGTGTGAATAACTGATAAAGTACAAAAAAAAGTTACGCAAATCTTCGATTATTTATGTGACCGCAACTATAAGTACTGCGTCTGGGCAATGCGTAATTCAAAATGTTTGCAAATAATTTTTAATTACTATTCAGTGTGCTGTAGCTTCGATTGCATTAATAATTGAAGACTAAATTCGCATTTATTTTGCTAATGATGGTACATAATACCTATTATTTAAGAAAAAAAAAGCTGTATTATTAGTAATAGTTTCATTTTGTATAGGACAAACACAGTGACTACCTGATATGAATGAATCGCCTCAAAAACGGCCACTTCGTCGAGGTATCCCTAACTGCAGGTGGTACTTGGACTGTCACTCAGGTAGCAACTGCATCCACACTTTAACTTCACCAGCGGGCGCAGATATCATCACAATGATGGGGAATTCAAATATCCCACCAAGTGGTTTAAAACTGCAATCTTGAAACATTCGATTGCTTATAGGCTCGGTACTTCTTCTTTCGCTGGGATTCTTTATACGGATGGGGCCTTGAGTTAACTCACCCGGTATTTTTAATATATTTGCGTTCCAACTGGCCTACAACGGCCGTACTTCTTAGCCACTCTTTTTCGACGACCTTTTCCCACGGCCGTAACTCTTACTTGACGCTAGTCGCGCTTGAGCGCCTAGCAGTCTCGGGGACTATTTCATTACTCCGCCGCATTAGCCAATCAGGAATAGTAAAACAATCACGGGGTGGCAGCAAAACTCAAAATAATCATAGTTGTGGCAAGTTGCTACCTATTTAAGAAAATACATGAGTTTAATAGCGATCAGCATTGTTGCTACTTCTACTAACCATGTGCTGTAGTTAGATACAGTACCAGTAGTCATAGGTAATACGCTACTCACCACAAATTTGTTAGGAACGCTGTGTAATAGCCGTTAATAAAAGCACTATTTACAGTAACAACTTGCATTCAGGAAACTGGATTTAGTTGCAGGTATTAATTAACGAGAATAGTTCCAAGTAAAACTTTATCTATTGTAAATATTTTTTTATGAAGTAAACACTTTACTTAGCCCATTTTTCTCAGTGTATAACAGCGCCCCGCGAGGAGGTACTTGACTAAACATAGAACTCAGACTAGACTGTGCAACGCCAGATTTAAAAAAAAAAGTTCATAATTTCGATTTTCCTTCATCTCATCAATGTCGTACATCTACTAATAAAGTCATATTTACAGCTTACATCTAACAATGTTGTGATTTTTGAAATGTATTATTTCTTTCCCCTAATAATTGTAATGCATTGCTTCGCTATCGTTTTGCTGTTGTGAATAATCAAAAATAAAATTAAACGAGTTAAATATTAGAGTGCATATTGACCAATATGTTCAATTCGCGGCATATTACGAACACATGTAATTTAAACTAAAAATAAACTCTGCAATATTAAACCTTAAAAAGGCAATATGGTCAAATGTAATTACAAAAATATATTGAAAATTATGTATATATGTAGGTACTGCTCTGTTTTTCACACAGCACAAATGCCGGAAATTTAAATTTTAAATTTAATCTAATATGAATTACAAAATCCTCTTTATCTTTATAATTACTTTATTTTCCAGATTTAAATAAAGGATTGAATTATTAAAGAATTTTTTTTTTCTCTCAGCGATCTCTCTGAAGTTTGAACTGAGTCGTGATCATTGACCTTTCTGCTGCCAGATGGCACGAGATGCTATTTAGCAAGCAACTATCAAGACAGGTTTCCAGTTGCTTGCTAACGAATCGATAGATTTTTCTTCTAACAGGAATTTGTTTTTGAAACTTACAGTGTAGTCATAGTTCATTGTGATCTATTTAGGAAAATATTTTCAACTTTATAACACTTTCGGTATACAGGGTGATAATATGAATTTTATGATGTGATTTTGCTGAAATTAACAAAACTTTTTTTTTCAAACGAAACCTGATATTTTTTACTATAGTAGTGAATTCAGACTAAATTTTCTGAAAATTCTCATCGATAGATATTAGGCCTTTGGTATACCCATTCTTGATATTCTTTTTTTTATGTGAAATAATTAAATTTCTTGCAGAAAATTGCTTAAAATATGCCTAAATTCCAAGTTTTAAGCAAATAAAATATTTTCTTTCCCATAAAACACTTTACATAATATTTTCCGTCATTAGACGTTTTCTAATTATTAATAAATTTTAATATCCATGCAATCAATCATCAAAAGGGTGCAAATGTCAGAAATTCAACAAAATCTTAAAAAAACGGCTAAGTTTTGGCATAGAAAACTCTAATACGAAGTAGTTGCAAATGATTCGGTAATAAAATTTACATTATTCTACTTAAAATAAGAAAATCGATAGTTTGTTTACCGAAAGCTTTAGATGCTTTAGAGATTTTAAAGAATCCGTGCGCTTTGTTATTAGAAACTTGAAATATGTTATGTGAGGGGGTGTAAAACTATTCTGGACTAATGCTCACGTGGGCACAATCGGTAATGAGAGGACAGATCAATAACATTATAATTAAATATGAGTTAATTTCGGCTAGCGTAGTTAAAAAAAGCGTTTAGGGATAAACTTGATGAATTCTATCAGTAACTTTAACGGGGTTTAGGATGAATTTTAATTATTTATCTTTTCATAAATAAAGTGATAACACCATACGTTTTAGGAAAATGAGGGTTAGTTTGTCATATCAGGCGGTAGAGTAAATAAAACGGGCCACGATAATTTTAAATCATACTTGTATAGAATTGGAAGGGTTAATGATTCGCATTGTAAATGTGGTGGAGTAGATACAGCGGCGTATGCTTTATTCGAATATCCACTCACTGATAAGTGGCGGTGCGTACGGAAGTTAGGGCATTAACTAAGAAGTTAAATTGGCCGTGACGCGAAAAAGATAAAGACAATGAGTCGGTCAAATGTCGAAATATATTATACTATTTAGTGGTCTGAATTGGTGTTAAATTACAGTTTTCATTTGGCGTATATAAATAATTATTTCAAATCACTGTCATATTTAATAAAACACACACTTGCTGAACTACTGCTGTGGCAACCCATTTACCGCGAGTGTATTTTGTGTTGCATATTTGATTTGCTTAAAACTGCTGAATTGTTGTATCGAGAAATTTTCATAATAATGTTTAAGTTTGTACAATTTTAGTTAAAGAGTTAATTGTATGATTTATTTATTTAAGTGTTCAGTTTTTGTAAATTAATTCAATTCAATTCAATTATCTGTTTTTTGGATGTTGGCGTTTTGTTTGTATGTCTGCGAGGTTTTCTGTTGAAAAACGACTGCGTTGTTCGCAGCGGTAGAGATTTAACAGGCAGTTCCTTGGTAGATGTTAGCGTGAGTACTTGAATTTTTGTATCTTTGCTGCCATTTTGTTAATTCAATTGATATCGCAATTTAATTCGTATTATTTGTCTTTTAATCTGTCCATCAAGGAATTCGCTTTATAATAATTGTTATTATATTAAGATAGATATAAGATATAAGATCATTTATTATTTTCGTGCAGGAAGATAGATTTTAGTTTTAATTCTCTCATTATGTTTTAAGAGTTTAATTTTTCCGTTTTCTAGTTTGCTGATTCATTTTATTAATCACCTCAGGTTGGGTGAATAGAAGCATTGTGCTTGCTATTAGTTTTCAATTTTGTAAATTTTTAGTGTTTGTCCACGAAATTATTTTATTCTGTTGAAAACACGTGGATTGATTTGGTATAATGACGATTATCTTCCTGAACAAACTAATCTTTTGCTTTGTATAGGAAATAGCATTGTCCTATTGTAATTTAGAATCACGTGCAGTTTTTAAATTTAGGCCACCCAACCCTTTGTTCACGGTTTTTTTTCTGTAAATTATTTGTAATTAACTTTTTTTTTATATAATAAATTTTTGAGTGTCAATTAACGTCATTGAGTTAAAAATTCTGTTCTTTTATTCTAAATTAAACCTTTTCAATTCTTGGGGTATTTAAGTAAGTCAGTTTCAAAATCGCTCACAATTTACTTTTCGTGGTTAGATTCAAGTTTTAATTCGCGAGGGTAACTCTGAGGTTGATAGTTCTTTTGTGCCCTTTTAATAATTTTATCCGTTGAGCTAGCTATTTTAATTTTCTTTTTCATTTTGAAATCATTTTTGCATTTTAAATTCTATCAGTACACAAGCACTACGTTTATTAAAATGGAGGTTTCAATGTAAGACGCGGTTTTACAAGATATTCGGATTTTATCTTAAGACAAGTAATGGTCGAGAAATCACTTATATAACGCCACGTACAGCGGAAGTACAACTCGAAAACGTCGGACAACAAAATGAGTCTTCCTTTAACTTCTCTCGGAAGGTATATTTATAACATTCAAAAGCCGGGATCGGCAAATATAGACTATATTTGACTGATTCGTGGGTGCTCTTTCGTTGTAGTATGGCTATTATTAACAAACAGAAAAACAAGTCGGCATGGTATATTTGGATACAGCGGCAAGACAACAGGGAATGTACGTGCCGATTTGGGAAATAGCATAACTGACAATTTAGGTGGAAGATCGATATAAGCATTACATTTCTGGGGGATTCAGAACGTCCGCATATTTGATGTAACATGTTTCTAAAATGAATACAAAGGTTTTAGTTTTTAGTTTTTGTTGTCATTAGGAAATGTTATTTGTTTAGAATAGAATTATATACATTTGTTTTGTACTAACCCGACTCCGTAGTTTAGTTTTGTTACGTCCCCATATTTAGATTTAATTTCCTTCAGTTCTAAGAAGTTAACAGTGAAGACATCTTTCCCTTTTTCTATTCTTTCTTTATTCTATCAGACACCCTCTTCATTTGTAACTTACGACCACTAGAGTTCCTTTGTACACCACACGCAATCACTTTTGTAACCCCACCAAGGGAAAATGGTCAGTGTAACAAGGAGTACTAGTTCAAAACCATATTGTAATAAGCAGTTCTGTTCCGACATTTCAAGCGACAATACATTTGTAAATATCTTACTATGTAAATATATGAAATTACAAAAAAAGGTTTTGTGATTTAAACACATCAACGTAGAAGTGACTAATCCAGCACCAACGCATTCACAAAATTCTACATTACTAAAATGCTTTTTTCCAAGAATCCATACATTTGGCTATAGTGTGCGTCGGGTTTTGCTAACACGTTTTGCGCGTCGTTATTCGAAACGGGAAATGAACCCTCCCGAAGGATATAAATTCAATTTTAGCACCTCGATAACCAACCAAGAACGTACGACGAAACGAGCGGCTCAGACTAGGATATTATGCGATATGTGAAGAGGAAATAGAATTGCTGTTAATTTAGGCGACAAGTTTTTAGGTATGGAATTGCTTCGCAGTAGACCAATAATTCCTAGGTTTACTTTCGGAGGACAAACCACATTAACTTTAAATGTATATGATGGAAATTCTTTGCCAAGTTACCATGAATGCCACTTTTTATTATTATATACGGTGTGTAATATCGGCAAATGGAGACAAAAAAAAAATAAATGCACACCGAATAATATCGTTTAGAACAAGTATGGGCAACCTTTGACATGTTGTGGGCCAAACTTTAGTGTGCAAATAGATATCAGACATGAAATAATACGACAATGTTATTATAATGCAATTTATTAAAATAAGAAAATGAAATGAAAAAAATAGGTACAACATTATAATCAAATCGTGAAATTTGGAATTATTACAAACTACGAAAGTTAAATAGCGACAACGAAATCAATGAAACTCTTGAGCTTGAATTTGGGAAACTAATCCATCGATGTTTGGATGAATTCCACTGATACAAAGACGTAAAGAATTTTCCAAATTATCGTCAGTCAGCCTTGTACGATGTTTTGATTTATTAACTTTCATCATTGAAAAGAACTGTTCGCATTTATAAGTAGTGCCAAACGCACAAATCAATCTTCTTACGAATTTTCTAAGCTCCGGAAAATGGTCTCCTTCGAGGTATTTTTTATAGAAATCGCACAACTCCACGTCTTCAAATTTAGATTTTAGGAGTGAGTTTTCTTGAAGCTCAATCAACTCCATTTGCAAGTGTATTGGAGCATTTTGTACATTAGTTTTTGTTGGAGTAGCTAATAAATTGAAACTGTCTTCCATGTTTTTAAAATCGCTAAATCTGTTCGAAAATTGCTCCGACAGTAACTTGAGTTCTACAGCATATTGAGCATAAGCAGTATTTTCATACGCAGAGAGCGTGGGGAAATGGTTACTGTTACCAGACAGCAACTGTGCCTCCCACAAGCGGATTTTGTTTTGAAACGCTTTCAAACGGCTGTACAAATCATTTACTAACTGTCCTTGTTTTTGAAGTTTCATTTTTAAATCATTCAAATGGCCTGTAAGGTCGATCAGAAATGCTAAGTCACATATCCATTTTGGGTCACTCAATTCAAATATTGGTTTATCTTTTATTTGCATAAAATCTGCTATCTTATTTCTAATCTCGTAAAACCGTTTCAGCATTTTTCCTTTGCTTAACCATCTGACTTAATAATATGTTACGTCGTCATATTCGGCTGATATTTCATCCAAAAACTCCTTGAACTGACGATGGTTAAGCCCTCGGGATCGAATAAAATTGATGGTTTTTACTACCACATTCATAACATTCTGGAGTCGAATAGACTTAGAACACAAGTTCTGTTGGTGGATAATGCAATGAAGGACTATCAAATCACCTTTTTGCACATTTAATTCAGTTGCTTTTTCATACAAAACTCCGATGAAACCTTTACGTAAGCCGACCATAGAAGATGCACCATCTGTGCATACACCAACTAATTTTGACCATGACAAACTAAAACTTGTGAATACTTTTTCAACTTCATTAAAAATGTCCTCTCCTGTAGTGGTTCCTTTTAGCGGCTCTAAAGCAAGCAATTCCTCAGTAACAGTGAACTCTTTATCAACACCTCGAATAAATATAGCCAGTTGAGTGGTGTCAGACAAATCGGTGCTCTCGTCTAATGCTATGGAAAATGATTCAAAACCAGCCATATGGTCAGTCAAAGTTGTTTTATATCATTAGCCGTCATATCTATACGTCGGGCAACAGTTCGTCTTGACAAACCAATTTTTTCAAATTCATTTTCTTTCAGGACACAAAACACTGCAAACTTCTAACATACACTCCTTGATAAAATCTCCTTCGGCAAATGGTTTTAATGACTTTGCCAATTTGAACGAACTATTAAACTAGCTTTCACAATATTTTGAAGTTGCGTTCTTTGTATATGAAACATTTGCTGCTGTTTTTCCAAATTTACGGTAATCTTCTGGATTTTGTCTTTTCTTATTTGTCCTGTCAGTGAGTGCAGCATAGGATAGACTTATTTGAGTAATGCCTCTTTATATTGAATTCTTTCATAACTGAAATGGATTCATTACACAGCAAACAAATAGGCTTACCATTGTGCAGGATAAAAAAGAATTCTTCAGTCCATTTTTCTTGAAACTGGCGACCCTCTGCATGTACTTTTCGTTTCTTTCCACCAGACATCATTTTCGTTTACTTTTCTTTCGAGAAACTTAATAACAAAATATAATTAGTAAGCACTCAAGATGCACACAAAGTCACAAAGCAAATTGACGACACTAGCAGTTCGCTAGGATATCGCTTGTCGAAGTTATCACCTCGGTAGCTCAAATAAATAGAGCTGAACTAAAGTTCGGGCCATCCACCCGCTTATATAGGCAAATTGAAGGAATGATCTAGAATCGTCTAGTGTAGAACATTTGAGAAGCTATAATCTTTTGTTGGGGGCGCCAGTGAGGCGGCAAACATCAAAGGCTTTGATGTTTGCCGGCTCACTCTTTGATGATCGCCGCCACTCGACTTGCTCGCTCACTTGATTCCGCAGGAGCAAGCGACAAACCCCACATCACTCGATCTTCCTCATTTGGAGTGAGTATGAGTAAGTAGTGTAATATATTTTTTTTTAATTGGGTTTTTCAAAATCTCTCGCGGGCCGGTTGTTGCCCACATATAGTTTAGAACGTAACACAAATAAACCCAGAAAAAAAAAATACTGAAAATGGGTAAAACACAATGTTTAAATTACAATTTGACGTGAATAAACAATTCTTGTTCCCCATTTTCCAACGAAATTCCTAACAATCGAAAAAGAAAAACTTCAGAAAACACAACCCTCGGCACATGCTTAGTGCGTGGTTAATGATTCGTAAATTCGTACTGAAACTCATCGTCTACAGAGCACCCTCGAGGCGAAGATAAATACAAACAACTTGACATCCATTAAAAGTTTTTTTCGCTCGCTAAGACGCAAAGAATAATACCGTTCACATACACATACATCACTTCCGTAGAATGTCAAATACGTATACATTTATCGCGAGAATGATATATTCTTCTCCATAAAGTCACACAATAAAAACGACTGACACTATAATCGAAGAAGTCGTAAATTATACGGACCTGGAAATATACGTATGCCGCATCTATAGTTATAGATACATAGATATGGAATATCTAACGCTTGGTGAAGTTCTAAAGGGCAGACGGAGTTGTAAAACGGATGTAAACACGATCAATTCTCAGAAGTCGTTATTATTTATTATTGCACCAACTCCCTCTGTTATTATGCATGTATATATCTAACACGTTGGAACGGATAGAACTTTATCGTCTCGTCGAAATTAAGTTCCGTTTATCGAAGACGCGATGTTTCATCTTAGCGAAATGGAAAGATTTATTATTTACTTGCCGTGTTTGATATGCAGAAACTAGGTTATGCGTTTTGTGACGTCAAATCAAATGTCACTGAGATTCGCTCTTGATTGGTTGTGTGTAGTCGTGGGTAAAGTAGCAGGTTTAAAATGAGATTTTGACGAATGCCACGATATGGGTTTTGTAAAATTGAATCAACTATTACTAATTTATTAGAATACAGTGAATATTTGTTCTCGGCATTGGACTCATCTGGGCAGGTTGATGTGATTTATACAGACCTGGAGAAAGCTTTTGATAAACTTGATCATACTTTGATCATAATTTCTAAATTGAATTCTCTTGGTATTCATGGTAATTTGCTCAGGTGGATTCAATCCTACATCACAAACAGAACTCAAGCGGTTGTTGTGAATGGTGTAAAGTCAAGATTGATTGAAATCACTTCAGGAGTTCTCCACGGCTCCCATTTGGGACCAACCCTATTTAATCTATACATCAATGATGTAAGTAAAATTATCAATCACTCTAATTTTCTACTATATGCCGACGATATGAAGTTATTTTACAAAATAAATAGTACCGATGATTCCTTGGCATTGCAGAGGGATGTAAGTAACCTTGCGGATTATTGTGCGCGCAATAAACTTAGCTTGAATATAGGAAAATGCAAATTCATACGTTTTACTAAGAAAAAAAGATTTCACTAGTTTGACCACACTATTGATAATAATAAGATACACAAATTAATGATCTTGGCCTAACTTTTGACTCCACATTATCCTTTCAGTTTCGTATTGACAACATAGTTAGAAAAGCATTCACAAATCTCGGTTTCATAATTCGTATATCAAAACCCTTTCAAAACATAAAATGTATCATTAGCCTTTATAAATCTCTAGTAATGAATACGCTAGATTATGGTAGTATCATCTGGAATCCCTTGCATGCAAAAAAAATTTGTTAGATATTTAAACTTTAAATTTTTCACTCCTAGCTACAATTACAATGTTGATCTCTTGAGATATAATCTACTTACACTTGAAAACAGACGTCACATTAACAAGTTATTCACTAACAAATTAGTGAATAACTTGTTTAATATTCCTAGCCTCATCGCATCTTTGAACTTTACTGTCCCGAGATTGAATTCTCGAATATCTGGTAGAGAGATAATAACAGACTCTAAGTCTGTAAGAGTCTGTTATTATCTCTCTACCAGTACTGATGCATACTTTTCAATTTGATGTACTAAATTTAATGTAATTTCATTTTTATTGCCTGAAGAAGCTGAGAAAATTCAGCGAAAATTTGGTAATAAATTAAGAAATTGAATTATGGGTATTTGATCTTTAACCCCACCTTTTTTGGAGTAATTTGACGTTAAATTTATTAGTTTAAAAAAGATAAAAGTAACATTCTAAAAATTTAGAACATATAAAATAAAAAGTATTAGAAACAAGTTAATAGAATTATCATCGTTAGAAATACTGTTTGAAGAAATATGATTCAATGGTTGGTTTTAAGCTAAGGTGAAAATATAGAGGAGGAATTACTAAAGAAAAAGGTATAGAAGAAGTGTTTCTGGAGATACTGTTGAAGGTTGATTTGGAGTTAGGTTTGAAATTGAAGAGGAGCTGAAAGAAGATTTGATACAAGGTCGGACTTTAATGTTTTATTTTTAATTTGATTACAAAATTTATCTAGTTACACACACACTATATGTATATTTTGAGCTAGTAGGGATTGATATAGGGTTTTGTTACGTAATTGTAAATGAAATAATATAAATTATATATAAAATTTAAATATTTAACATCAATTAATTTTTATTTTGTTATTATTATTTCAAAATTTAGGATATTGATCATTGTGGAATCGAATGCATGTTTAGACAACCGGATCCATAAAAAATTTAATTAACCCTGAGAGAGAGAGAGTAGCATTACAATATATATATAAAAAAAAAAAACATTTTATAATAATTAAACACGTATAACAACAGAAATATTCGCATTTCACAACAGTACATGACCATCCCCTTTGGTTTCGGTCATATTTGTCTGATCGTGTTAAATATGTTAGGGTATCTAAGTCGGGAAAAACTATCAAATACTTCTATTCCTCTACCCTTGCCAACATACCTTGGTGTTCCACAGGAATCGGTTTTGGGTCCGGTACTATTCCTTCTTTTTATTAATAACATAGTCGAATTTATTAACTTTTCTTTGGTTTATATGCGAACAATGCTACTAGAAAATGTCCCAAAGAGGCAAGATGGGCCGTTATGCCTGGATATACCATTATGCTTTCTCGGAGACATAATGCCTATTTCTCATGTTAGGAATAAAGTACAGGTTCAATCAAAGCGTAACAAGGGAAAGACAACAATCCTTACAAGCACTACATATAAAAATCTGCTACAAGAAAAAAGTCCGGAGAATCCCTAAGGCAACTAGAAGTGCTGAGGGAGAGTTAAAGGGAAAAAAAATGACAAAGAAGAAAACAGAAGAGACTAAGAAGCCGAATTTTGTAAGGAAAGCAAAAAGATAGATTTTTAGAAAACATCAAGGAAATAATCATGTTCTTCTGTTGAGGAAGATGACGCTCAATGTTAGTATTGTAAGGGGAAGTATTGATACAATGCCATTGATTGCGTGATTAGGTACATGGAGGCTGCGCGAATAACGTGGATGAGTTCGTCTTCTATTGTCTCAATTGTGAAGTTTAAGTTTAATATTCTTATCGTTATTGTTTTTTTTTTTATTTTAAGTAGTTCCGCTCTAAAGAGTTTAAGCTTTGTTCTTGCATATTTTTAAGAATATTTTAAGAATCTATTTTTTTTTATCTATTACCTAGACTTATGGTACGACCCATTCTTAACTCACCTGGAAGTGCTTGCCCCATGGTGGGGCAAGATGGTGTATTTACACAGTTCTTTTCAAAATTTTCTCACAACATCAAGAGTACCCATCGAAAAATTGTAAATTCATCCATCAGCAGATAAATGTTTAAAGATTATAACAAGCGTACTTAGAACCTTGTATATCAATTTGCAAACCTGATGCAGTGTTCTAAAGCTTAATGTTCCCATCTTGCCCCACCTTCCCCTAAGTACCTAGGAGTGCAACAGTCTATAGGTATAGATCATGGAAAAATGAAAGCAAAACTTGTGGACACCTACATGAACAGACTGACCTTGCTGTTGAAAACTAGATTATCGACCAGAAACATGACAAAAGCCATTAACACCTTTGCTGTACCTATGCTGGGGTTTAGGTTCGGACTGATCAAATGGACAAACACTGACCTAGAAAATATCAATAGAGCCACTAGGGTCACATTCACGAAGAATAGAGCACATCACTCGCGTAGCAGTGTCGAAAGATTCTACCTCCCAAGATCCAAGGGAGGCAGAGGTATGACAGAAAATGAAATACCAAAATGGTAGCTAACAAAATCAATTTACATGTACTTACACCGGCATCTAGTCAAAGAACTGGCTTACAAGGTTAAACAGTCGCATATATATAAAATTCTACAGCTGCGTGCAGCGCAACGCGCAAAGATCATAGAAGAAGAGTTCTTCTAAGAAGGACATAAACTACATGAGCAAATAAAAATATATAAAAGAGTGAAAACAAATTAAAAAACCTGAACATTCAAATAAATAAAGTAAACAATTAATTCATTAACTAACTCTTATACAAAATAAAACATTAATTTCTGAGAAAATTTGCCCGAAGCATTGACAAAGACAGAACGTAGTAAAATATGATCACTGAATTTACAACAACCGGGGTGCCAGACCACAGCAGTACGTAATTGATATAGCCATACCCTCACCAACTAACATTGAGGAAAAGCATACACAAAAAGTCGCAAAATATATCCCAGTAGCGACCGAAATACAAGAACTATGGAACCTAAGAGAAGTACACATTCCATCTATAATATGCGGTGTAAACAGTGAGATCCCGAAGTCCCTACATGCGGCTTTAGAGACTCTCCAGCTACTCAGAAAAACATATAGAGAAATCCAGAAGGCTGCGGTGTTGGGCTCTTGCCATATAGTGAAAAAAATTTTGAATATATCGTGAATGAGTGAGGAAAGGCGCTGGCTCGGACATTCTGGGGGTTGTGTAGAGGTTGCTATAAACACTCTAATATGTGGATGTACATATTTCTAGATAATGTTACATTTGCATACACATTATTATTTTATTGTATATTCTGTACCTCTGAAGGTTGATATACAATGTATTCACTTATTTTAAATAAAGAAACTTGTAAATAACTTTATTTCAATCGATCCACAGTGGATATAGAAAAGGTCGCGCAAGAAGAGAAAAGTGACAATATATATTATTAAAAAATAAAATAAACTTATTAATACTATAGTCTCCCAGTTCAATATTTAAAATAATAGAAACAATGTGAAATCGTAAAAAACAATTGTATTGGATATATGTACGTTGTAAGTTTAGACGAACCACGTCTGTGTTACTGCAATTGTCACCAGCAGAAATTCTACTATCAGCACTGATACGATAAAACCACGCAAACACTACCCATGCACTTTTCCTCCCGGTGCGCGTTTGTATTCACGAAACGTCTATGTGACCATAAAGGAAGTCTTTGTGCGAACTGGGACAATCCCCTTAGAAATAGTAGGTGCGCTCTATTCGCTCTCATAACGAGCGGGAAACGTTCAGCGGCTTCGACAATAAGCCCCGACGTTGATGGCAGACGTTTATGCAAATCCCGCTAGGCACCAGCGATTTTACTTGAGTGCCGGACAAGTTTCAGAGCCCATTTAATGCATAACGAACATTCACGAAAAGAGAGCCGTTATATAAAGCGTTTATTAATGACAGAATTCATAACGATGTTCGTTCCAGCAGGGGGAACGGCGTTAGAGAATGGGAAAAGTACACCGATAGAAATATAATGCGGTTACTACTTTATAATGTCGTAAAATGCGCTTTCAACGTAATTGAAACGGTAATAAAAATGACGTAACGCGTTTCTGTCGCGTAGTTTGATAAGTGTAATATACCTCAGCATGAGTATCGATTAATGTCATAACTGAGAGGAGGTTATTGTTAGAATCGTTTATGTGATTGGATTTCTGGAGAATGCATTTATGCAAGGCAGCGCTTCAAATTCCTTTAAGCTTGCATAACAATGCTTTCTATTTTAAACTCTCTTTTTATATTACCTACTACTATACAGTGTGTCCACATTTCGACGCTCACCATTGGTATATCGGTTATTAAAAGAGATAGGGAAACGGTTAAATGGGAAATGTTTTGTGGAATTTAATAATCTCAACAAATTTTATTTTGATAAACGTTTTGATAAATGTCTCAGTGCAAATCACATTTCCATTTATGATTATCGAAATGCAGATTATTCTAAGTTGAAGCGTTTATTACACTGGTCAACAGTGAAATTGCTTCTTAGGTGAAAGTATCCAATCCCGAATGAATTCAACGTGCTGAACACGAATATCACATTGAAAAAAGTTGATTGGCTCACGTTCCAGAGATATTGACGTTTTGTCCATTGTATAGATGCTATTGCATAATGTAATGCAATTTAGTGAGAAATTACGAAATTTTGCGTCATATTGCATCACCCCTTCATGCAAAGAAGTTAATGCAGCATTTGCTGTAAGTTTCCATTGAGAGTGTTGCGAAATTGATTGCGCAATATCAAGCAATAGCTAATTATAGTTTATTTATAAATGGCCGACGTGACAATTAACTCGTGCAATGTCCGTTCATTCGCGCATATTTTTCGAAGCTCTAGCATACACAAGTGATTGCTATAGTGTAAAGTAACTAAACAGTAGCAATGCGTCGTAACTGTGTTAATAGTGCAAATAACTTCTGTTATATTTGCGGAGAAGTGACATTTGCTGACAGAAAAAGAACATCAGTGCAACAGTTAAGAAAGCGTATCATTTGTATTTTGGTTGCAAGATAGGCGACCAGGACAAAGACTGGGCCCCACACGTATGCTGCCGCACTTGTACCGTAAATCTTTCACAGTGCTTAATGGCAAAGAAAGGCAATGCCATTGCTGTGCCCATGATTTGGAGGAGCCCACCAATCACGTTGACGACTGTTATTTCTCGTATGGTACCACCAGCTTCTGGAGGCATCACCAAGAAGAAGAAATGGACTGTTGAATACCCTAACATACCATCTGCTCTGCGACCTGTCTCTCATGGCGAAGGACTCCCAATTCCAGAAACTCCTACAGATTTTTCTATCAGTTCAGACGATGAGGATGGCATGCGTTGGCGAGTTCTCCTCAACGTGGCAGTAAGGATGATAACTTTCGTGCTTTGACGAAACGTCAGCCCACATAAAATTACCCAGGATAAATGAACGATTTTGTTCGCGATTTGAATCTGTCGAAAAGCAAAGCGGAGATACTGGCCTCAAACTTCGACAGTGGAATCTTCTGGAACAGAATGTCCGAGTGACTTCATTTCGCACTCGCCATCAGCTCTTCGAATCTTTCTTTAAGAAAGAAGAAAGCCTTGTGTTTGCTGCGATATTGATGGTCTACTACAAGCTCTCGGTATTGCACATGATCCCCACGAATGGCGGCTGTTTATAGACGCTTCAAAACTGAGCCTAAAGGCGGTTTTGTTGAATAATGGGAACCAGCTTCCATCCATACCTATTGCACATGCGGTCTACATGAAGGAGACTTACGGCAATCTAAAGCAGCTACTGGAGACGATTAACTACAGCAAGTATGGCTGCACAATGTTCTGACCTAAGGTAGTATTTGTTGATGGGTTTGCAGCAGGGATATACAAAGTACTGCTGTTTTCTTTGTCTGTGGGACAGCAGAGCAATCGATTTGCACTACCATCAAGAAAGACTGGCCTCCGAGAGCATTTTTTAAGCCTGGAGAAACGAATGTACAGCACCCACCATTGGCACAGCCACACAAAATCATCATTCCTACTTTACACATCAAGCTCGGTCTTGTAAAAGCCATGGATAAGAATGGACCAGCATTCAAATACCTGCATGAAAAATTCCCTCGACTCAGTGAAGCCAAAATTAAAGAGGCATCTTTGTGGGGCCTCAAATTAGACAGCTCTTCGAGACCCCAAGTTTGGAGGAACTTCTTCAGGTAAAGAAAAACAGATTTGGGATGCATTCTATCAAGTGGCAGCAAACTGCTGGGGGAATGACAAGGCAGAAAATTACAAGTGTCTGGTTGAGGATATGTTGGCTTTGTTTCATGAATTCGGCTGCAATATGTCCTTAAAGATCCACTTTCTTGATTCCCACTTAGATTTCTTTCCTGATAACTGCGGGCAGGTCAGCGATGAGCACGGCGAACGCTTTCATCAGGACATTGCCACCATGGAGCAACGGTACAAGCAAATGGTCTACGTCAATGCTAGCTGACTATTGTTGGACAATCAGTAGAGATGCTCCACAAGTCCACTACAAACGGCAGGCCAAAAGAAGTCGAAAGCCAGAAGCAGACTAATATTTTCTTACCATGTATTATAATATTGACATAAGTACACTTTTTCTGAAATATGCGTACATTTTACAGAAAACCCGTAGCAATTCAGCTTTTCTTAGTCATTTTCGTGTTCAGCACATTGAATTCATTAAGAAATGACTATTTTCAGCTTGGAAGCATGAACTTTTCGAAAATTTGTTGCCCAGTGTTATCGGCGGTTGATTGATTTCGGGGGCTGGCCGGCGATAACGTCGATTTGGCAGATAGATTTTATAGTATAGCTCATAAATTCTTTAATTTAAGCATTCCCAGGAAAATTATTAAGTCTTATAAATACCCTCTCTGGGTGTCCAAATCGACCGTGAGAGTTATCAAAGAGAAAAACAGAATACACAAAAAATGGAAAATATATAATAACAATATGGATTATTTAACATTTAGTCTTTTAAGAAGTCGAGTAAAATATTTGCTTAAGATTGATTTTCAGAATTATATTAACTCCGTGGAAAATGATATAACAGCTGATCCGTCGCGTGTATGGTCTTATGTAGGCCAACAGAGAAATACTAATTTTCCTCAAACTATGCAATTGGGCGATGTTTCTACTGATGATGGGCGGAGTATATGCTCTTTGTTCAATGATCATTTTGCGTCGGTTTTTGAGTCCAGTTCTGTTGACGGTTTATGTTTTGACAATGCTGAGGGTACTTTGTGTATTACTTATAACGAAATACATAGTCGCCTTCTTGGTCTTGACGTGCGTGCTGGTTATAGCCCTGATGGGATCCCTGCGTGTGTTCTGCGTAATTGTGCGGACTTCTTAACGTTATCTCTTTTTATTATTTTCAATTTGTCACTGAAACGGGGCTGCTTTCCGCATCTGTGGAAGGAAGCATTTGTTATACCAATTTTTAAATCCGGTAAAAAAAAATTAATAGAAAATTATAGACCTATATCAATTTTATGCACATCAGCCAAAGTTTTTGAGTCAATTGTTTATGAAATTTTATTTAGTGAAGTTCGAATAAAGTCTATTCCTCAGCAACATGGTTTCTTCCCGGGTGGGTCGGCCGAGACGAATTTACTCTCGTACACCCATTATATTTTACTTAATCTTGATGCGGGCAAGCAAGTGGATGCTATTTACACGGATTATAGCAAAGCTTTTGACAAAATTGATCACAGCATTCTACTTCGCAAGCTCTCTGCGACGCGTGTGCGGGGGGATTTGCTTCGGTGGCTCCGGTCTTATATATCAAACAGGTCTCATGTCGTAAAACTTAGGGGATATTATTCTAACCCAGCTAATATTACATCGGGTGTTCCGCAAGGATCGCATCTTGGTCCGCTGCTCTTCAATCTCTATATCAACGATATCAATATCTGTTTCAAAAATTCATTTTTTCTCGAATATGCGGATGATTTAAAAATCTACAGGGTTGTCTCCTCTATCACAGACTGTGAGAAGCTGCAATGTGACCTTGATGGGCTGATTGACTTTTGTGCTTGTAATAAGTTGTTTCTTAATCTTAGCAAATGTAATTTCATTCAATTCACTCGCAATAAAAAAGTTATTTGTTTTCCTTACACGATTAATAACACCGCCTTAAAAAAGGTTGATTGTATTAAAGATCTTGGTGTTTTGTTGGACACTGGATTGACTTTCAATTCTCATGTTGATTATGTTGTTGATAGATGCAATAGGATGTTAGGATTTTTGATGCGAACGTCGAAGCCTTTTCGTAGTGTCAATTGTCTTACGAGCTTGTACTTTGCCCACATTGGTGGTGTTGTCGCTTACGCCTCTGTAGTTTGGTCTCCGAAGTCTGCGGTTTACATTAATAATATTGAATTTATTCAACGCAAATTTATAAGATTTCTATCATTTAAGGCCTGTTACGCCTATTCGTCTTATGAAGATGCCTGTAAGTATTTTCGCATTTTACCACTTTATCTGCGACGCCAGCTCAGAGATTTACTCTTTCTTAAAAAGCTTCTTAATAATGGTATTGATTGTACTGAATTGGTGGGATTAGTTACATTTAAAATTCCATCTTGTACTACCAGAGCGGATATATTATTCCATAGTCCTTCGTGTCGCATATTTGCGTTTCAGAAATCCCCTATTAACAGATTAATGAGATTATATAATGATAATCTTAAATTCAATAATGATATCGATATCTTTTATGACTCTCCGGCCGTATTTAAAAAACGTCTTGTTCGTTCCCTCTTTTCTTTGATATAATTTGTTGTTGCAATTCTTAATATTTTTTTTTGTTCTTATCTCTTTTTCTTATAGAAATATATATATAATCAATTGTTAATTTTTGCACTTAGCATTTACGTACTTTATCTTTTCTTATGTCTTAAGAGTACAATGTTCTTGGGCTAGTCCTGTTTTTGTACTTATACTTAAATAAATAAATAAATAAATAAATACCGTTATAATGAGCACATGTCTCGAATTCCGCAAAACATTTAGCCCTATTTAACCGCTTCCCTATCTCGTCTAATAACTGAGATACCAATGGTGAGCGTCGAAATGTGGACACACTGTATGTATTTGTTTTTCGCGTCTACATAAAAAAGTATTTTTTTTTGTAATTTTTTTACCAGGGTTTATCCCTGACTACCCGCCCTCTATGATTATGAAGCTACTGTCGGTAGAAGAGATATACAGGTGTCTCCCCGTTGAGTTGCATAACTTCATAGGGTTATTCCTTGTACCAAAATTAGCAAAACACTTCGTCAAGCATAGGTTCCAATTCTCAACCGTTTTCGAGATATGGGTTGGTCAAAAGCGCTAAAAGTCACTGGTTATGGTAACTAATGTAGATGCACATCATGGACGCATTTGGCTGGAATTTCGGCATGAAATGGTTGCGGAAGACGTATTAAACTTTACAGTCTTACTTCTCAATAATAAGCAGAAAGGTTAAGTTTTAATGATTTTAATAAACAAATAACGCCGTAAACATTTAAAGCTGCTCAAAATAACGACCCTGGACTGCCAAACACAACTCTGCTCTTTAACTCAGCCCTCCTATCCAGTTGACATTTTCCATGTTTCCACGAACTTCCTGGAATGCCCGAATGGATTGTCCTACAGTTTCTTCTTTGGTAGCCGGCTTCTTAGTCCGTAAACGAATGGTCTTATACATTGCCCCAGAAGTAAAAGTCGAGAGGGGTTAGGTCCGGCGAGCGCGGGAGCCATGCGACAGCTCCATTCCGCCCTATCAAGCGGTTTGGAAACGCAGTGTTCAAAAAGACGGTTACCACCCTTCCATAGTGTGCCGGATGCCCGTCATGGACAAACCACATCCTATTACGGACATTCAAGGGGATATCTTCAAGAAGAATGAGAAGCTCTTCTTCTAGGAATCTCCTGAAGGTATGGTTAGTCAATGTTCCACCAAAGATTTTCGGTCCCAGGATAACATTTCCGATGATTCCTCCCCACACATTAACCGAAAATCGGTGCTGAAGTCTGCTTTTTGACAAAGCATGGGGATTTTCGTCGCTCCAGTTGTCCTCGTTATGTGAGTTGTTAATCCCATCACGAGTGAAGGTGGACTCATAGCGAACAAAGCAATTGGGAGGAGATCCTGTGTAACAAAACGGGTATTCTTGTCTGGAAGCTTTTGGGGATGGCCAGCCCAAATTCAAATAAGACAAAGCCAAATTCCGTCTCACAGACAACCCCTCCTGTTCTTTTGACCGGCGAGCCACTGCTGGCAAACAAACTTTTTGTTCGTATTAGCCAAAGTGGTTTCCAACGGTGTTTTCCTCCGCAGTCGAAGCAGGGCCGTTAGTTAGCCTAAAGATTGCTGATTGACCTCGTCGGCTTTCTCTTACCGATAATAACTTCCTCTTCAATCCCTTACTATGGGTACCAAATAAACTTCCTTAGAGTTTGGTATGGTAAAATAATAGAATGTTTACTTTTTACACTAATACATTGAATAAATTTTTACGACAATAGAGTTAAACTAACAAACTACAAATTTAGTGAAAGAACACGTAAAAAAAAAACCTAAACGAAACACGACTATTTAAATGAGAATTTTGAGACTTTTATAATGTAATTTAACGAAAACTCTAGTAATTCTTACTTACAAAATTATTTATTGAGGGAGCGAGAGAGAGAGAAAGAGCGAACGAGTTACGGTTTTTACGTAATTGCAATGGTTAGTTTTAAGCAGAAATTTTGAATATCTTACCGGCCGATGTGGGTACTTAATTCTTCCCGTATTCCAAATTATAAGGCACAAAACTTACACAACACTCACAAAAATTTAAGCCAAGAAATAGGGGGAATTTAAACGAATTTAACACAAAATCACTAAACACCTCTCGAGGAAAGCTTTTGCTTCCTGTTCTCGAATTTTTAGGCTTATTTTAAATGCAAATTTTAAGAAGAGAATTTCAATTTTAACTTTAAGTTATGGAAACGCCCGACAACGAAAGGGGGTATCGCGTGCTACTGTAGCTAAAAGAGGTCCTCGAATTAATTAATTCAAAACAGCAATGTTAAGGGTTTTTATAAACTTTGGTTGTGACGTCATTTACCCCTCTTTACAGGAGGGCGCAAGAATGATCAAAGGCGTTATTTTTCTGATCTTCATACGTCCTTCTTGAGAGTAACGTGGGATCCGCTGGTCAGCATTTGTACATCATACAATAAACAAAGAAGCAGATAATATACAAAGTAGTACCATCTTACGCGAGTCTTTAAATGAAAAATAGACTATTATTTCCTGTGAAGTAGACGCTGCTTCAGCGAATGCCACCTTACTTATCATCTACGTCTTAATAAAATGAATTTGAATATTTTGTATTATACAGGATGGAATTTCGTATTCTTACACCTGGTTCTCTAGAATCCACGAGCAAAATTCTTCCCGTTTCGCATAGGCTGCAGGTAAGAGATTTTGTACTTGTTGTACGTGGTAAGGATATAGCCCCTTTTCATGTAAAATCCTGTGAATCGACGCTCTTTTCTGTCCTGTGGTGGCAATTATTCTTCTTATGCTGGTTCTCCGATTCTCAGAAACTTCATGAAGAATAGCTTCAGTGTGGTTTCTTCGCGCAGGCTCTCGCTCATTAGTCTTTTTCGGGAAGGATCCTGTTTGCCGGAGCGATATGAAACAGTTCATTATGGTTGTCCGACAAGGATGTTTTCGGTTCGGGCGTTCTGCGTACTCTCTCTTGCAGCTGCTGAAGCGTTTCCTCCACAATAGCCATACAAAAATATCATGTCGGCGCACTCTTCCTTCGTAAAAAGAGGCATTTTTAAAGGTTCTACGAGCGAAATCCAAAACTGTCAAAAATACAACAAAACTGCTTACATGACAACTGTCAAGAACCTACGTCAAGTGCATTGGATCTAAATAAGTTACCAGCCGAGCCAAACGCGTCCACGATTCATCTGAATTAGTTACCGTAACCACCCTAACAGCCAGAAATATTACATAGATATTTTTAAAAATATATTTTATAAATATTTTTCGTGAGAGGTTTTGAATATATTTTTCATATTTTTTTCTAAATATAGATAAAATATTCAATTAAAATATTTATTCCATATTTTAAAATTAATGTAAGCGCTATATCTTTTCTAAAATATTTATATGAAAATTGAGATTTTTATGCAATCAATTTAATTTGTCAAAAACTACTACTAAAATTGTTCTTGGTTATTTAGAATGTATAACGTCGATAACGAAAAGTTGAAACATACATAGAGTTATCTAAAAGGCAAGAACTTGTTTTTTCACACTCACCATACAAGTTAATAATCAATAATTCTGGCATCTTTAAAGCATACTGAAGGTTAATCAAATTAATCACTATTTTTTAATTGAAGAGTTCTAAATAAAAAACAAACGTATTTATTATCATTTTATTTGAATAAGCCAATAAAAATGAAAAATACTCATTTTTAAGTCTAGCCTTGGCTGGTGCCAGGTACAACCCTATGGCTTTTTTCATATCTTCGGTAGTGGCGCTCTCATGGCGTTTCCTTGTGGCCTCTAAAACAATACCAATTGTATTAGATCATACCATGAATAAAACAGTCGTTACAACATTATCAACACCTACTAATACATTTGGAGCATTATAATAATTGGAGTGGTAGCTACATTCTAATAACTTACGATACTTATTTTCACTTTATTTTCATAATATTTGAAAAACATTCTACGTACAAACAATAAAACAACACAAGTATTCTAACTCTATTTGAGTTATGACGCTTATCTACCGAGATGAACCTCTTAAGCAAATCAACTAGCAATTTATCTGGTAGAATGCAGTACATATATGATGCATAAAATTCCTACAATTATATTATTAAACGATTTCTGTACATAGCGATATTGAGCATTCCAATTATCTTATAAATGCCATGACATGTTCAAAGTTTTGCTTACCTCGTAGTCACCACAAAAACACACCCCGCAACAATTAATTACACAGTTAACCCTAATCTGCCCTAATCGTATACTATTATAAACTATAACATGTAACGGACAAACGAATGAAAACGTTGATGATACGCACGGGCGCGTATGCATTCTATGTACCTAATCCATAGACGCATAAACAATACTAAATCATATAACACCGGCACCGTAATGAATGAGGGTTTGTGTTGACGTTCGCAACTTGCAAATATTACAAATAATATATTACAAAACGCATATATATTAATAGAAAAGTTGCAGCGCTCAACTTAGATACTAATTAAATCATAATAGATATATATTATCTAATTTAATCTCTAAATTATCATTTTAAATAGGTACATACCTACTTAATATGTATGCATATTTTACCCATTTTATATTATTCGTCCTACGCACCAAATGTACAAAAGCAAAAATTCAATTTTTTTTTTATATGAAATAAATATTTACAGAAATACAAAGCAAAATATTCTTGCAGAGTTGTGAAAAATATATTGAGAAAACATTTGCAATAAAATATTATTAATGCTACATACCATATATATTTTTTAAATGTTTTCCTAATATATATATAATATTCAAGAAAGATTTAATATTTTTTAAATATTTATAAAATATGAAATAAATATAGTTGGTCACTGGGGCAGTAACTTTCAGCGCTTTTGACCACCCATATCTCGAAAACGGTTGAGAATTGGACCTATGCTGACTGGAAGTGTTTTGCTAATTTTGATACAAGGAATAACCCTATGAAGTTATGCAACTCAACGGCGAGACACCCTGTATAGCTCTTGAAGAAGTGACCTGTTATTAGTTATGAATAAGACTGTTTCTTTACGTTGGCAGCTACAACTTGCTTCGGCTACTTTTAGTTAGCAGGCTAAAAAAGCCACTGGATCATTTAGTTTAAATGAAGAGTGAAAACTTAACGTTAAACAATTCATGTGCGAAAGACAACAAAGAAAGATTATACCCTAAGACCAATATAGAATTACTTTAAAAGGTCTGCGACTGAACCGGAAGTATCTCCTTTTTTTATTAATAGCCCTGTTGGGTTTACGGTTCTGCTTATTTGCAACCCTTGTTTATTGCGAAAAAAAAAATAGCTATTTTCGTCGCGTCGATTCTATTTATTTTCGATAGGAGGATATATTGTTGAAATGTTTTATTTTTATCTCAATAGCAAGATGTTTCTGCAATTTTATTATTCAATTTTGTCTCTTTTTACTAAAAACGAAAAGACAATACATAAAAGACCATAATCACAAAAAAATGGCATTGAATAACAGGCTGCTATACCACACGTTCTTTAAACTCGTTTTTACTTTAAAATGTATCGTTTGAAACTGGTTTTTTAAATACTGACTGTAAGTTTGACATGAAGCCAGAAATGCGAAAGTTTTACTTGCATACATATCTTCCAAAGAGAGTTGCAAAATTATGTAATAGTATTTTCCACTGGTATTCGCGAAAGTATGCGTTTTTCTATCCTCTTACGATGATGAAAAGTCGAGTTTTGGAGGAACAATTTAGGAATTTCCAACCGGATGGGTAACTGAAAACCGTCCCGCATATTTGCGAGGTCAGACGGGGTAAATATTCGGAGAAACGTTTATATTATTTATGCATAGCAGTTAGGAAAATAAACTTTGCCGGTTTCTGAGACTTAATATTAAAAGTAATATGAAAACAACAACAAATTCGTACGTTGTTGTATTATTCTAAAATTATTTAAGAGGATATTATTTAACAGGAATTAATCTCATGACAATTCCTCAATTCCTCCTTTCGTATTATAGAATCAGATTGTAAAGTGAATAATAATAATAATAATTTACCATATTTACTAATTGTGAAGCGCAGATTCAGAAGTTTTCCGGCAAATTTCAATTTTTTTTTAAATCTTGATCTGTTTAAAACCCGTTCACACCTTTCCAGAAAGAGAGTTAACATATTTAGATGATTTTGTATGTAATGGGGACTACAAAGGTTTGGCGCCCAACGTGGGGCATTATTTTATTATTCATTGCATTATATTAATTTCTAGTAAAGAATATAGAACAGACTTCTTTGGGAATTAAAAATTCAATTGTGATACAATTAAGACTAAAACTTGACCAAACCCTCAAGAACGCGATGAATTCTAATTGCGGATAGCTAGCGTCGTTTTTTCAATGAGAAGTCCACATATCACTGAAAGGACGACATTCACATAGGATCAGATGTCAAAGTAAGGAGAATAAAAGTAACAACTTATAATATTTATTAATTCTGGAGCATAAGTTCATAAGTTTTCCGGCTAATTTAAAGATTTTTTTTTGCGAATCCTGATTTAAAAATTTAGTAATACACCATCTAAAAAATCCACATCAGGAGCTCAATCCTTGAGGTTAAGGGGAACGAAACACACACGGTAGATCCTGAATCTCGTTTACTTATCTAGGCGATTTTTATGAATTTAATCACTAAATTTTGGCGCCCAACGTGGGGCAATCATTTTATTATACAAATTATACTTCTATTAAAGGATATTACTTATTTTTTCCAATAGATAGTCATTCTTATTTTGAGTTAGACGATAATCCGACTAATAAGATTTAATAATTTTTTAGAATGCTTTGATTTAGTAAAGCATAATGAAACATTATATTCTAAGTATCCAATGAACGCTATATATGTTAAGGTTAGATAAGAGTAAAAAAACTCGTTCTTTCGTTCATTTAATATTTAATATATGATGAAGAAATGATTCTTAATGATCATATATTAAATATTAAATGAACGAAAGAACGAGTTTTTTACTCTTATCTAACCTTTACACAATGAAACAACTGCTAGTCGAAACAGCTTAAAAATCGCTCTTTCTTTTAGGCCTGCCCAAGGTCAAATTTCACATATTTAGACGATATTGTATGTAATGTGACCTAAAGAGGATACAATTAGAAAATTTAATTGATTTAAACATCTACTAATTGATTATTAAATTTTGGCGCCCAACGAGGTCCATTATTTTATTATTCACTTCGTCATATTTCTAATAAAGGATACTATTTATTTTTTCCAATGGATAGTCATCCTTATTTTGCGTTGGACGATATTCCGACTAAGTTTAATAATATTTTGTAATTATAACTAACTCTTTCTGTTTGTCCGACGTAGCACTGTGTGCATTGGCATGTTATCTTGTAGATACCTTCTGTGCGCCCCTTGGGTATCTTATCCTTTGCGGTCGGTAGATACTGCTGGATCGACGTTGCAGTCCCGAAGCGTACTTGTACGTTACATTTCTTCAAAATTCGGTCTACTTTTTCGGTGACTCCTGCAAAGGATAAGATACCCAAGGGGCGCACAGAAGGTATCTACAAGATAACATGCCAATGCGGACAGTGCTACGTCGGACAAACAGGAAGAGCCATCGACATAAGAATAAAAGAACACGAGAGGGACGCAAGATTAAGAAGGATCGAGCAACCAGCGGTGGCGGAACACATGCACGGCACCGGACACAAAATGGATTTCAAGAATGTAAAAGTAATAACTACCACCAAGAACTACGGGAAAAGACTCATCAGGGAAGCCATAGAAATAGAGAGAATAAAAAACCGTTTAACAGAGAAGAAGGGTACCACCTTAGCAACACGTGGAAGAGCCTACTACGAACCGTCACGGTCAATGGAGTGGAAACTACACGGTTGGATGCACCAGGGGCGTATATAAGAAGAATGTCGGACCATGGAGAATCAGTTTAGTTATCCTGAAGAAGCTGTCAGTATGAACAGCGAAACGTCGAGCGAAGGTTTTGACACACGGCGAAACCCGCAAGAAGCTGTTAGTTATAGTTACCGGCCGTGAAAGCCTACGCAGTGTTAATATTTTGTAATGTTTACAAAAGCATAATGAGAACAACTTTTAGTCGAAAGAGCGAAGTTTAATCATTAGTATTAAAGTTTTGAAGGTGGTAATGTCTAAAACATTAAGTATTGTAATCCATCATAAATGAAATTCATCCCTTAGAAACGTTTGCTAAGTAGGAGAGCATCTGCGCAAAAATCTTTTACTTTAACTTCACATAATTTCTTTCACAAATTCACACGCATTCTATGTATATCCCTTAGTAAATAAAACCGACGATTTTCTTTTCAGGTTTAAACTTTTCAACGCAATACCTTGTCGTGTATGTCAACTACGTCCCCCATCATCCCCCCCACAAAACACCATAATTTATTACACGGAGAGCCGAGCATTAGAGTCATTTATCAATCAAAATGCAAATTCTCCGTTTCGAACGTTGCGTGGCTTGTCTGACGGCGCAGCAACGTTCCTACGTATACATATGTATAGTGACTCCAGTAAATTATCGTTCCGGACGGCGTCATAAATATACCGTAATAACGGGCGGGGGCACAAGCTAAAACAACCACCCTCTCTACGTAGTCGCATGGTAGTCATCCTACGCACACTGTAATTTGCCCTAATTACGCAAGGGTGTTTCGATGTAGATATAATAAAGATCGTTGAACGCTCGAGGTAATGCTGGATGTAGCGTCTAATGGAGACAGCTAAGATAAGCGATGTGTGGTTATGAATAATTTGTGGTACCTAATCACGTGATGTTACAAGTAATTTATTGTTAGGTTAATGCATAAGTTGGAAGAAATATGGGTCTCGGTTCTTAGGGTAGAAATTTAAGTAAATAGGTAGTATGGTTTCTTACTGTTACTAGGGGGAGTTTTAGCAGCTACACTGGTAGACGACCTAATCCGGAAGTTGACCGGCAAGGGCTTTCACTGCTGACGACCTTACAGTAGTTGTTCTGGTGGAGCGTCTACAAACCGCTTTATATTCCCTTGACAAATGGTGTAAACAAAAGTGACTATCAGTCAATGCTCAGAAAACGCATGTTGCCATATTTACAGAAGACCTACAACCACTAATGATAGGAGGTGAAAAGATTTCACATGTCAAAGAGACGAAATACCTCGGGTATGGTTTGTTCAAAGATTTACATAGATCCCACATATCCAAAATAAAACCACTAAGCCACTATCGCCCTAGGTAGGTGCAGGTGGCTTTGTGGAAGAATACAAGGGTGTTCCAAGCTGAAGTTGCTGCAATTCACCATTATGTCAGAGAAATCGAAACATGGACCGAACCAGGTAAGAGCGCCGCTATCTTTTCTGACAGCTAGTCCACACTTAAAGCTATTAGTTCTCTAAGTGTGGACTCTAAGCTGATTTGGGACTGCACAAGCGCTCTAAATAAGATAGGCACCCAAAGGGTTAGTTTCCTCCATAATCAAACATTCTTTTCTTTTTTCTGGCGAATATCTGGAAGAACTGGATTACATCTAAAATATCTGCCATCGTCTTTACTGAATTACTGTTTCAAAATTTTTGGGTTATATTTGTTAAAAATAAAAGCAAAATAATAGAATACAATGAAATACGAATCTCAACATATTGCTGTGAACAGATGGTCCAAGCAGAGAATAAAGGAAAAAAAAAAGACAAAAATTAATTTAGCTAGCTCAGCCAAAATGAATTTAAATTCTTTTAGAGATTCTAAAATCTCAGGGAATTTCTTTAAAAAATTAAAAGTGGGCTTAATGATAAATTTACTTTCTTTAAAAATCCGCCAAAATTGAAATGGCAGAATTAAAAATAAAAGAACTAATTAAGGTGATACTAATAATAACTTTTATTGAAAAAGAAAAAAAAAAAAAAACACATTTGGTAACAATTAACAGGGTTAAAAAAAAACCGTGGACTGAAGGTCCTGGATTAAAACAAACCCTGCGTGAAACTAAAATTAAAGAAGGACAATTCAAATCCTTCAGCAAACAAAAGTGGTGAATTCGTTCTAGAAGGAATTTCAATACAAAAAAAAAAAATAACTTCCACGTGGTTTCAAAAATCAAAGCAAACTAAAAATTTAATTCAAATAACGTGGAGAAAAAGAGCAAAATTAAAAAAAAATGAAATATAAAACAAGCTCTCAGCTTCACTTCACCTTCCCCGAGGTGATAAAAATTAAAATTAAATTAATACTACAAAAAAAACGGAAAAATTAAACTCTACACGCGCTTTCTTCTAAACCGAATATTAAAGAAACAAAACTTACTTAAATTGTGCACAAAATAAGAAGAGAAGTCTGAATACTGATTAATAATTAAATATAACGAAACAAATGAAAAATCGTAAAAATGGGCAACATGAAAGATCTCAAAATTTTACAACTATAAACTCCCGTCACTATTCAGACTCTGAGCCCTAACGTCGCCTCTCACGGGTATATACAAAACAGCTGATTGCGCGCGCTCTGCAACGGCCGCAAACAAACAAAGAAATCGCCTTATAAGAAGGACATAAACAAGATAAACTAATGCTAAACATATAATCAAGAAAAATGAACTAACTAACTGAACAATTAATTATCCAACAAACTACTAAATTCAAAGTAAAAAGTAAAATTAGTGAGAATTTGCGCGCGTCAAAGCCAAAACATGACCTTGGAAAATAAAACAGCAAAGAGTTCACACAGACCGGGAGACATACCACAGCACATCTCCCAATTCTAGGGGAAAACGAAAGTTTCGGAGAAAACAGAGTGTTTCTCCTTAAAATTGTCCGCACACGAAAAAAAAAACAAAAGTCAATAGTGTCTCGCACAAAACAAACAAAACAGTATCTCCGCACACAGGGGTGAAAACGTCACTCACGGGTGATGAACCTACCCGGGGTCGTGGTGGAAGTGCTGGAGTGCTGAAATGTGGTAACGCCCTTGTTCTGCATACATCCAACGATGAAGTTCATAAGTGACTCCATCAAAACTCTAGCCACTCTATACGGTCCCACGAACGGTAGTTCAAGTTTTTGGCAGAGCTGCCGATCACGTCTGGCCACACGGTACCGACGAACTAGGACAGCATCACCGACTTCGAACCGAGTACGCTTGACGACCTTCGCGTTCTCCTGACGAACGTAACGATCTCCACGGAGCTGCAGTTTCCTTCTGGCTTCATCAGTGCGAAGCCTCGAGTACAACATCCTCTTCTAAAAGATTCCAGGGACGGCTGGGCATCCTTCCATACATCAACGTAAAGGACATTCCTCCGTGGTGGTGTTAGGAGTTTGATTGATCCAATCTTCGATGTTCTGGACATGACGAACCCAGTCGGTGTGGCGTTGGTGAGTCTGCATTCGGAGGAACTTCACGACTTCTTGGATGTATCTCTCGCAAGGATTTCCACAAGGATGACGTATAGAACAGAAAGACACTCTTATATCACGCTCTAACATGGCGTCAGTAAAACGATGAGTATTAAAATATGTCGCATTGTCGGCTAGAATGCGTCGCATCTTACCTTGATGCATGATAAAGTTATCAATACATCTAATAGCAGTATCAGTATTATAATATCTAGTGGGAAAAAGTCTTACAAATTTAGTAAACACATCAACCATCACAAAAATGTTCCGGTATCCAAATGATCCAGGAATTAAATTTCCAAGAAAATCGATGGCAACTAGGTCGAGTTTGTTGTCCACAACGATGCTCTTGATAACATCTTGACAAGTTCGGTTCTTCGTTTTTCCAAGTTGACACTGGAAGCACATGAGCGTACAATGTCTTGGCGATGTTCTTGTCTCTGACAAGCGAAGAAAGCTTCTCTGAACGTGAGCCAAACTTTGTGACCTCCAATGTGTCCAAGGGATTCATGAATCAGTAACATTGCTTGACGAGCATACACTTCAGTTAATACAACGTTGAATTGATCACGTAACCTCTTCATTAAAACGCCATCTCTGATCACATACTCTTTTATAAAATCTTGGTGAACTAATGCCTCTCGTATACATTGAAACATTCATCTTGTTGAATCTCATTTATTCTGACAAAGTCAAACAACCCTCGGCTTCATACATATTATATGTATTTAACTCAACATGGTTAAAATGGCTTTTTAAACTGTGCATACGAGATAATGCATCAGCTGTTACATTAAGTTCTCCTTTTATATGTCGAATTTCAAAAACAGACTCGGAAAGTAGCAGTGACCAACGATAAATGCGGTTGTTCGAAAACCTTGTTGACATTAACGAGGTGAGGGCAGCATGATCAGATTCTACAATAAATTTCTTACCAAGCAAATAAAATCTTAATTTGCTTATTGCATAGACAACGGCTAGCATTCTCTTCTCTGAAACAGTGTATCTCATCTCATAGCTCTTAAGGATTCTGGAAATAAAACAAATTGGTTCCTCTCCACTTTGACCAATTTGAATTAAGACACCACTAATGGCTGTGTCACTGCATCGACACGTAAAAAAATTCCTTATTAAAATCTGGTAACAGTAACATAACGCTTGTGAAATTCTGACTTTACATTTTCAAAACGCAAGCTATTCTCTCAGCTGTCCAACTGAATTTCTCATTCTTACGCAACAAATTGGAATAAAGGTGCACTGATGTGTGCTAATCTTGGTACAAATCTCTTATAATGATTTATTATTCCTAAAAATCCTCTCAACAACTTAACACTACTAGGGTCTAGGGGTACTTCTTAATGACTTCTAGCCTAGATACTCTACTCTCACATGATTCTGTGATAAATCATACCCCAAAAACTTTACTTCACGTTTCATAAATTACACTTCCGAAGGTTCACTTCAGACCATTCATTGCAAGAACCTCAATAACTTTACGTAAATGTAAAAAATGCTCATCTAAACTTGCTAAAAATTAAAATATCATCAATATAATGTGCTACAAATGAATAAATGGTTCTAAATTTGTTGCATAGCGCGTATCAAGGCGGCAGCCGAACTACTCAAACCATAAGGTACAACCTAAACTGATAAACTTACCATCAAACATAAACACAAAAATCTTTAGATGCCTTGTCAAAGGTACAAACCAAAAAGAGCTCTTAAGATCTAGTTTCGTAAAATAATTTGCATTTGTACACCTTGCTAATACGTTTCCACCGTGATCGGTGTCTCAAACTGCGGAGAGTGCGCTCCATTAAGACGTCGAGCGTCTAGACACAAACGAATGTCTCCATCCTTCTTCTTCACAGACACCAAAGGATTGATATACTTAGTAACGCACGCTACAATCACACCATCTCGAAGCATCTGGGAAACTTCCTCTCTTACTTTCTCCTGCATGGCCTTGGGAATGGGATAATTCTTGATCTTGTAAGGCTTTGACTCATCCACCTCAAGAGAGTGCTCATAATTAACAGCAAAAACTAGGGAATTTATCTACCTAGGGATACATACTGCTTTCAAAATTTCCTTTAAACTTTCCGATTCAAACTTCACATCACAATTAATTTTCAATTCATCAACATCATCTGGGGTCTATCTGGGAATTATTTACTTCAACTAACTCTAACTCTGACTCTCCAATAACTTTAACCTCCTATACTCTTCAGATAAAACTACAAACCTTGTACATCATCACTTTCAACAAACTTTTCCGTAACTCTGTATAACCTTCTTAAAACTATCACTCTTTTCTCTCATTTCATCATTTTCATTTTCCTTTTTCTGCTTATATTTTATACTTTTCTCCTCATCAGGAGTCTCAGAACACCAATTAAATCTCTCCTTCTATCTGAACAATTTCCTTTCTACATCTATAATTGCTTTCATTTTATCTAGTAATCAATCCAATTATTCCGTGTCTGCGTAATCCTCTTACAGAAATAAATTCTCCCAGAAATTTAAAATGTGAAGTTTATATTCAGTAACAAAAATTTTAATTAATAACAGAATCACTTTCTTTGTAGCTGATACTATTGTGATTTTTCGAGTTTGGAATGAATTTTCCCTAAATTCTCTCTTTCTAATACTTTTATAACTTCCTCATCCAAAATGAAGCCTCACTTCCGAATCACAAGACATTTATAATCATTATTCCAAATCTAATTAATATGTGGCAATCTAAAATTCATAGATCTTATCGTCTCATTCCGACATGGTGTACAATTTAATCTTTTTGGTTGGTTCAATTAAAATCCTTCCCTCGAGCTTCATCCACTAATTCATCCGCCCTTGATACCGCTTTTTCCGTTTAAAAGATACCCTTGTGTCTTTTGGTATAGTACGAGTATTGTTTGACAATTGACTTTTAATCTCTACATTATTAACATTACAATTCGTAGACCCTTGCCCTGGTCTCTGCTATAATCTCTGTCAGCTGACTTAAAATAATTATTGACATAGTGGTGGGGAAAGCCACTTGATTTGTGTTTGACCTTGTCTGATCACCTGAACGACGGTCATTTATTAGCTGAGGCACGTTCACATCTATCATTGTTTGAACTCTGACGTTCACCATTCTCTACGATTAATACCCTGACTCCTGTTGGCATAGGGAGCTGGTCTCGGCGTTACGTTAAACCGTGAAGACTGTTGACGTTTGAATCCGTCACTTTGCGAACTAACAAATGCCTGATTTTGGTTGACATTATTTTCAGGTCTTCGCGTATTCCAAGAATTGACATTGCTTTGTTCCGCATAGTCCTAATCTCTTAATTAGTTCCAAAAAGCTGGCTAATAGAGGTTATATCTGCATCGCAACAAAGCTTGCGTGACCCAGGTTTCAAAAATGCCTGGACAATTGAGTGATTAAATCTGGATTCTAAAATTGAAGGTGATAAATATTTAAGGACATTGATCTTTTTATGACATACACTTCTCTACTGTCTAAACCACCTTTTCTATATGCGCCTAAGAATAAATTTGTTCTCACCCTTAGCTGTATTGACTGACTCCAATATTGGCGCTCAAATGCTTCCTTGAACTGCTCCCATGTGGTTATATCATCTGCGACAAATTCAACCATGTCCCGAGCTTCATCCTTCATTGCAACTCCTGGCAACTTGCAATTTATTCCGGTCTCCAGGAATGGACTCTACAAAATCATTCAGGTTTCTCAGAAAGCCAGCGGATTGTGAGTTGCTAAACCGTAAAATTTCGGTAGCTGCTCCCACTTGCACAGGCAATGAAAAATTGAGACTATTGAAGGTTGAAATTACTTGGAACTTCTTTCATTCTGAATATCTTTTTTGAAATTTCCTCTTCTGCTTTTCCTTCCACACTTTCTGCTATTTTCTCTTTCATCTTCACATTCTATAGCCCTTACTTTATCCTCAACCATACTCTCACTCTCATCCTCTTATTTCTTCATCTTGCTAATCTCTTGATGACAAAATTCTATCGCAATTTGATTTGACGTGCTTCTTACTGTGTTATCTAAAACTTTACTTTCTACTTCTTTAACATTCTTATCAATTCTGTCAACCTCGACTTTACTACCAACTACAATTTCCTCTAATCTTTTTAAACAATCATTTTGCTTCTGCATCATTTCTCTCATCATTGCCATCATGTCATTCATACTCTTAATACTTTCCTTTGAATTTTCCGCCTCGTCTTTTGCAATACGCACATCCTCCATCCTTTCCTTGTCCTCAACTTCCGATCTCCCATTGACGATTTGTTTGTTCCTGCCACATCCGACTCATCCTCACTGCCAATAGTTCTTGGATTCCGCCACGTCTGGTCTTTCGGAACGTAGACTTCCTGTTGTGTGGTGAGCTTGTCCATATTCATTCCAGCAGCGGTGTATATAAAAAGTTTTTAAACACACGAAAAAAAAAAATCAGTTTTGTCAGAGCAACGCGAAATTCTCACAAATTCAAAACACGGGATCCTAATCTTACTAATTACAATTACAATAATATCGCGCCGCACGTTGGGATTGCAAAAATATATGCTGTGAACAGATGGTCAAGCATATAAGTACAGGGGAAAAAAAAAAGACAAAATTAATTTAGCTAGCTCAGCAAAAATGAATTTAAATTCATTTTAGAGATTCTAAAATCTCAGGGAAATTTCTTTAAAAATTAAAAGATGGGCTTATGATAAATTTACTTTTCTTTAAAATCTCCCCAAAATTGAAATGGCAGAATTAAAAATAAAAGAACTAATTTAAGGTGATACTAATTAATAATTTTATTGAAAAAGAAAAAAAAAAAAACAACACATTTGGTAACAATTAACAGGGTAAAAAAAACGTGGACTGAAGGTCCTGGATTAAAACAAACCCTGCGTGAAACTAAAATTAAACAAGGACAATTTCAAATCCTTCAGCAAACAAATGGTGAATTCGTTCTAGAAGGAATTTCAATACAAAAAAAAAAATAACTCCACTGTGTTTCAAAAATTCAAAGCAAACTAAAAATTTAATTCAAATAACGTGGAGAAACAAGCAAAATTAAAAAAATGAAATATAAAACAAGCTCTCAGCTTCACTTCACCTTCCCCGAGGTGATAAAATTAAAATTAAAAAAATAACTACAAAAAAAAAAGGAAAATTTAAACTCTACACGCGCTTTCTTCTAAACCGAATATTAATAAACAAAAACTTACTTAAATTGTGCACAAAATAAGAAGAGAAGTCTGAATACTGATTAAAAATTAAAATAAACCGAAACAAATGAAAATCGTAAAAATGGGCAACATGAAAGATCTCAAAATTTTACAAACTATAAACTCCCGTCACTATTCAGACTCTGAGCCCTAACGTCGCTCTCTCACGGGTATATACAAAACAGCTGATTGCGCGCGCTCTGCAACGGCCGCAACAAACAAGAAATCGCCTTATAAGAAGGTACAAAACAAGATAAACTAATGCCTAAACATATAATCAAAGAAAAATGAACTAACTAACTGAACAATTAATTATCCAACAAAACTACTAAATTCAAAGTAAAAAGTAAAATTAGTGAGAA
>RXPK01000792.1:0-114833 GCA_004143645.1 Protaetia brevitarsis
ATCTTGTTCATAATGAAAAAATGAGAACATGAAAACACAGTAATTGACAAGTTAAAGAATGGGATAATTCTATTAGTCATATCTGATTTAAATAATTGATTCAGATAACAACTGAAATAGCAGAACCACCTCATCTACTCCTGAAGTTAGCAACCGCAGACCTACACGTCGACAGAGGTGCCACCAACTAGGTTAGGTATGATTAATTAATATGAATTAATTTGTTTTATTTGTGGGGTCTAATTAAGGTGGTGGGGGGGTGTAATGTATAAGGATACGTATAAGTTTTAGTCTTAGTTTTTTTATTACGTACAGTTTTTTACTTTATTTGAGCAGTGTTACATATAGTATATGGACACAAGTCAAGAGTGCACACTCATTTAGTACTCTCTCCCGAAAATATATCACAAGAATATTTAACAAAAATAAATATATTTATAATAAATATTACAGAAAACATCTTCTGTCTATAAACTTGGTTAATTTACAATGGTCAATAATAATAATAAATTAAATATAAATAAATGACAACTCACAACAAATTAGACAAACAAACAAGAAAATAAGAACCACAAATGAAAGGAGGGACACTAATTACAGGTACTCCTCATGCGTTATAGTTCTTGATTGATAAGCATTCCTTTGTTTGTTTTAAATGATGGATTGGAAGCTCTTAAGGTTCTTGTACTTTATTATATAATGCTTCCAAATTTACTGCTGTTGGGAGCAAGTAGACGGTGATTACGGCAATCTCAGTCATCGTGTTTCTAGTTGTTTTAGTGGAATGTCTTTGTTTACAGAAATGATCTTTATTTTGTGCGCTATGCAACTGTATGTTACCACAAATGTAGACGCCAAGCAAGTACTTTTATTTTGAAATGAGTTCTACAGCTATCCCTTATACCTTAAGCGCAAAGATATTCTTATTGCCTTCTTTTGCAGAATGCAGATCTGGCCCGATTACAATCGACATCCCCCAAAACATAATGCCGCCGTAACACATGAATGGACATTGAAAGTTTGCAAAATATGCTTACATTTCCTGCTTGATGGTTTGCTACTTGCGTCAGCCGTTTTATGACGAATAGGGCGGACGACAGTCTTGTTGCCAATCCTTCTATGTGTCCATGCCATTTGAGGCTTTGTTCTGCAGTAATACCCAGGAACTTTATTGTAGCTGGTTGACTGCTGCGGGGACAAAAGTTGAGATGTTGTGTTTTTGCCACGTTTACTTTAAGTTTATTCGCCTCAAACCAGTCTCTGGTATCGTTGACGGATCTTCGGCTTTTTTGTGCGAGTGTTGTTTGACCCACTGCAGCTACTAGGAAGATGTGTCAATCGGCATACAGCATATTCGACATTCTGCATGGTAGCTGGGGTCATTCATATAAATGATAAAAAGTAGAGGGCCTAAAATGGACCCTTGCGGAACTCCAAATTTTACTTGGCCAGGTTGGGATCTTTTTGTCTGCCATTCTGTTATTTCCAACCTGTTAGCGAGGTATGAATGCAATAGCTATAAAGGTTCACCCTCTTTATCCCATAGTACTACTACTAACATAGTAATAGCAGCTGTGAGGCGCTAGCGACCTCCCGAGAGTTAAGCCCTGTGAAAGGAACGCAGCAGGTAAATGTGACCTTTATTCCAACAAATCGCCATCTCGACAATCGCCTAGGGCATCCGCAGTGATTCGTTAGCGAGGTCGTTTTCGATGAAATTTCGGCGAATTTCTCTCCGTTTCCCTCGGAAAGTCTTTCGGCGAATCTTGATACCCTTGGTCTAGCCGACTGACTCGACCCACTCTTTCGCCATTTTTTGAACCCCCAAGTCATAGAGTCTTCAGATCCTTTAGCGTAGAAATTTTTTTTACCGATTTACACACGCTAAACGGAGCACGCCACTGTAGTTGTTAGAAAGAGAGGGAAGTATCAAACTTTACATAATATAAAGTGAGCTCTAGCGAGAAAAAGAATATCATTTTACTTCGGCTGAGCTATGACGATACGTGGAACGTTAATAAATTTGTGCTGCGGCACCGTGCGTGGTTATCCGCAACTTGCAACTCTTCATTCCTGTATATTTCTTTTCGTTGCGCTTTTCATCCCGATAATTGTACACACTTGCTGTACCAACGAAACGATAATTTATGCAGAATTACATACATATCTCGATCGATCTTAACGCTTTGTTGAAGCTTATGTTTAATCGTAGTCAACGAGAGTACGTATATAAGTACCTTCTTGCGTGTTTGTCGGTCGTCAAGAATCAAAAGACACGAACGTCAAACGCGGAACCAAAGAATACTATATATAATCGGCGCCGTATTATTAAGATCACGGCCACAGCGACCGCAGCCGTACCAGTCAGTCAATAAGGAACTGCTCGCGGTCGTTATCGACACGAACGTTGGCTGTAAATTTTGTAACCGGAGCTTTCTGAAAGGGAATATCGTCATAGGAGAGCGTGTAAAATATATAATTAATTGTATGTGTACGAATAAGGATAGATATATGCGATGTTTATTAGAAGCTATGACGCATCGTGTAACATAGGTATACATCTGTTTTATATCTTGACTGAGATAAGTAAATTATATATTGCGCTTGCTTAAATAGGCGAGAATACATTTAAATGCACTTACGTAAATGCAAGACTGCACAGTGCACATGTTGATAAATGTGCTTATATACCTAGACATACATTATTTAAAATGAAGCGGTTTCTTAGTAATCGGGAAGTCGTAAAAAGTTTTATCCAAACATGTGTAAATCTCCGACGAAAAAACAGTGATGAGTACAGCAAAATCATACACACTGAAAAATGTAGGTAATTTTTCTTGGTAAAAATCATTTTTTCTTTGATATTTTTTCGTACTGAATCGGGGTAACTGTATAGAAATTTAAGGAAAATGTCCAAATGTTAGAAATTTCCCATAATACAAGTATTTTACGTGAATATTAATGGGATCTTAGAAAAAAATCTCTAACACAATTAAAAAAATATTAATATCTTCAAGAAAAATTTGCTTACATTTTGAAAAATTGCAGTTATATATAAAGCAACTAACAGCTTTCTTGCGGGTTTCGTCGTGTGTCAAAACTTTCACTTCGATTTTCGCTGTTCATACTGAAGCTTCTATCAGCGACAGTTTCAGTTTTCCTGAAAGAAGCGTCACGTATGAACAGCCGAAAACGTCCGAGCGAAAGTTTTGACACACGGCGAAACCCGCAAGAGCTGTTAGTATAGTTACACCGCGGAAGCTACGCAAGTTTATATATAAAGCAATTTTCAAATGGTAAGGAGATAAGCAAGGCGCGCATGCGTAAATTTAGAACGTTCTGATTCAAGTCAAACGTAGGTAAAACTGACGTGGTGTTCGGTTCTCACGTGGTTTTTTTTGTTGTTTTGGAACTATTATACTGATAAGTTATAGGTTGGTATTAATTCAAATCTCTTTGTTAATCTTTTAATGTTTTCAAGTTTGTTAATCATTTCTGCTACAATTTGAACATTGAATATCCGAAACAACTTACATGCACGTTAACATTAATTCAATCCGTTAGAAAGACGTTGGAGCAAAAAGCTCTTCGTTTTTCACATCAATTTTTCACAATTATCTCATAAATGGGCTCAGACTGGGTCGAATGTACTAATGTCATCTATCAATAATGTCAGATGTTATAAGATTACTTTTGCTCCCTGCTGGGAAAAAAAGTTATTACATCTATTGGTTCCTACAGAGGATGCCTAAGATAAGTAATGTTTAACCTAATAAGTAAAGTACGGACAAACGCGTTCGGAGAAATGGGGAAGCGGAAAACTCAGTGGCGTTGCCTACACGCAGTCTATGCCTAGGAACTTGCATATGTATCTACATACATATAGTTTTGCGAAGTCAGTAGAGAATATTATCTAAGGTTCTGTATTCACATGTAAGAGAACTTCATATTTACAAAGGAAAATCTAGAAAGTATTATGTGCTTACCAATTATAAAAACTTATTAAATTACAATGAAAAGTAACAATAATTAACATAATTTAGTGAAAAAAGCTTCCCCTGTTTTTGGCCTAGTTGCATCAATATTTTGAATAGAAGTCTTGAGGTAGAGGCGTTGATTGGATTTATTAAGATTTAATACATTTTTTGATAATCGTTTAAATTTAACGAGCCGCTAGATATAACAAACTTACTATCATTTTCAAATGTATTGTAGTGGAAAATTACAATGTTTTGATCTTAATAATATGTAAATTATTTCTAATCAATGATAAAAAGACTTACTTACTTTTTGTTTTAATATTTTAAATAGTTAATGACTCTTTATTCCTGCTTGTTTTATCTTTTTTTTAAAATAAAATACAAGAATTAAAGAAAATGTCACTATTACCCATTTAAATAAGTAATACAATTATATATTTTATCTTGTTACAGTGCTTAAAACGTATTCAAAATATAAATTATTTTAGCAATTCTTACTTTTCAATGAAAGCCTAAACGTAGATATTTGAATGCTGCACAAATATAAATAAACAACTGCATCTAAGACGCCGCCAATGCGCTAGAACTATTGCGAAAACACAGCTGCGTTTGTCGTTCGTGTCGAACAAGCAAGTTATGTATATATGCGTCATCGCTGTGCATTGAAATATTCCACCGTGATTACGGCGCATGTAGTTTTTATACATGGGTGTGTTTTTCTTACTCGGCCAAAAAACTAGAGGACTTTCTCTCGACACCCGTATGTGCGTGTGTTCGCTCGGAACGCAGACCTCTTTGCTGTGCTAATTTAGCGACGCCATTTTAGTAAATGAACGAGTGAGTTATGCACGTCGAACGAATTGTTCCCCTTATCTCGCAATAGTACGGAATGAGGGCTTCACTGAATTGATTCAAATTGAAGAGATCGATGTGAGGATAGCATTTTGTATTGTATTAGCAGTTTGATAAGGCTAGAGAAAAGCGGTGAGTACTTGCCGTTAGACAACGATAGCATACGGATTGGAGATAATATATCGAATCGTTTATTTAACACACAATTGCCCAGCAGAATAGCATGCGTACTTTTCGACTTTGTTAGTTGATAGAAATCATATTTTTATGGCAATCGTCAGGTGGAAGTGCGTTCTTGGTATACAAATTTCTTTAGTATAAAATTTGCAAGGGAAACAGGCGAGTTACAACACCAGATTGTCACTCGCCGATTTGAATTATAGTTTGCGAATTTATAAAAGCTGCTGATTTTGAGTTTACATGATTACCATGAAAAATATTAATAATGGTAACATAAACGAAAACAACGGCCTGTTATGGAGCTACTTATTTTTAATGTTGCTTGATAAAGATGGGAGTGTCTATCGAAACGTTGCTGTTATTTAAGTAATTAATCAAAAATAAAAATAAATATCTCCATAACAGGCCATTATTTTCGTTTATATTGCATATATTATTGAGAGTGGAAGAGTGTTAGAAATAATGGTAATCTTTTCGGCCTTAAAGACCTTGAAGTTTTGAAAATGTTTGTTGGTTGACGATGTCGTGCCTTAGTTCAAGCGATTCCTCCTGTCTTCATTGACGGTATATATTTATTTAATTTTCATATGTACACCTTGACGGAAGAAAGGGATTCGCGAAATATGCTGCAGCTGCCTTTTTTATCTATTTTTAGCACTTTTATGAAAAGATTGAAATTTTGTGGTATTAAAACAAAGCATCATCTGGAGATGATTCCTCAATGAATTCATTTCCAAAAACAATTGCTTCGATGAACTGCACAAATCTTAAATACCGATTACATAAAATTAAATATTTCTTGATGATATATTCAGTTTTTCAAAAAGATAAAAAACCGACTTGTTTAAAGATCTATAGTACAATACAGTTCCGTCATTAAAAGTATTCCAATAGGCTTCAAATCGTTTAGGCATGGAAAGCAACTTAAAATTAAATGGCTACATTCAACCCTAAACTCATTAATTCAAAAGATCGAAGAAAAATCAGAAACGGTAAAGATAATTGGGCGTGTTTAAGCTTCAAACAATTGCTGAGAATTGCTTGAAAATAATTTTTCATTAAAGTTATCTTAAGCTTTCCAAGACAAATGTTAGAGATTTTATATGTATTTATAAGATTTTAGCCCAAATCTAAAACAAAATCGATTTTGCAATGATCTACGATGTACGATATTCTCCAGCATAAAAATTTCTTCAATATGCTTCAAACTGTTTAGATGTGGAAAAACATTTAAAATCAAGTATCTGTTGGGAACATTCAGGTCGAAATTTAGAATGAAATTTATTTTGCGAAATTCTCGGCCATAAAAATTGCTCCAGCATGCTTTAAACTGTAGAAATATTTAACAATAATTTAATTGCCCTGACAAAGTTCCTGGAATATACTCATAAGAGTTAAAATTGATACAGATGCAAATCAAAATTGTAATTACATTTTAGTGTAGTTTAAAAAATATTTTACTTCCAAAGCCTCAATGGCGATCATTAAAAATAATAAGAATTACGTAACTCTCCAAAAGCTGGCATATGAAAATATAGATCCTACTTTACAACTATCTATTTTCGTGCGTACGGATATCTTCGATCTCTCGTTGAAGAAACACAAAGGTTCTCGTTTCTTTTTCTAGCGAATCTTCTGTGATTGTGACATGGGTTATTTATCAATGACGTAATGAATGTACTGTACCGCTAACAGATGGTTCTGACGAAATAGTTCTCTGTGAGTCTGCATACATTACACACGGACAATTGGAGCTTAGAAACTGTACTAGCTCCAGAATCGCAAAAGCAACATTAGATGATGTCTATTAATAAAAAAAAAAACACGGGCGTAATTTTATAATTTTTCCAAACCTTTTATGTTAAAAATAACAACGCTATAAAATATCGATTGACAACTATCCAATAATTTACATATAGGGTTTCAAGTAAAACCACTATTGTAATAACCATCAGTATTGTGTAATTCTATTTTTATTGAGAATTCACAATAACCTATCTATGACCTTGTATGTATCTACATTTAGCTGGCTTTTGCATGCTTTTAACTTGGTTTCCGGTATTCTGGAGATCTGCGGTTTGAAGCTAATGCTGTTTCAATTTGAGACTACCCTTCTTGGTTTTTATATTAGGGTCTGATTTACTGTAATGTATGTAGCATATTGGCTTGAGCTGTAGCAAATGTATTCCACCTTAAATAAATAATATTTCGGTCAATTAATAAATTATCTAAATTAAGGAACTGTTAAAAGAGTCAGTCACTGTTTAGAACAGAATTATATACATTTGTTTTGTCCTAACCCGACTCCGTAGTTTAGTTTTGTTAAGTCCCCATATTTAGATTTAAATTCTTTCAGTTCCATGAAGTTAATAGTGAAGACATCTTTCCCTTTTTCGATTCTTTCTTTATTCTGTCAGACACCCTCTTTGTAATTTACGACCACTAGAGTTCCTTTGTACACCACACGCAATCACTTTTGTAACCCCACCAAGGGAAAATGGTCAGTGTAACAAGAACTACTAGTTCAAAACGATATTGTAATAAGCAGTTCTGTTCCGACATTTCAAGCGACAATACATTTGTAAATATCTTACTATGTGAATATATGAAATTACAAAAAAAAGGGTTTTGTGTGTTTTGCTATTTAAACACATCAACGTAGAAGTGACAAATCCAGCACCAACGCATTCATAAAATTCTACACTCACTATAAGGTCAATCAGGGCAATTGAGTACACTTTCTCACGTTCCGATATAGTGTGTGATACTAGATAAAGACTATTTGATTTATCGAATTCTAACGTGAGGAGTTATTTAGGAGTTTTAGGACACGCTTTTATTTCATTCAACTCAACAATATCCTTTGAAAAAAATCGTCTCGCTCTTCCGTACATATATGTCCGTACCATGCTAATAATAAAACTCCTGGGTTTGGTAAAGTTGAAATACAAAACGAACCTGCTCATAGAGGACGCTATTGTTTGCCGCGTCAATTCGCAATGGAAATTTCTGGGTGCGAATCCACTGGAACATTCAAGAAACATGTAGGGGTTTCCAGAGTCCAACAAGCCAAATATAAATACACGTGCATACGGACACCTGTCAGTTTATTTCGTGTAGTACCTTTAGGTGGGGCACGGGGTTAGGACGCTTTGTAATTATTTAACTTTTCATAAATAAAATCAGTTTTTATCGGAGAATTGCAGTGCGAAAACTGAAGCTAGTTACGAGTAGGTGAACTAGGTGAAAATAAATAGCAGTTAAGTGAGTTGAGTTTATTTTCATGGCTGAAATAAATACTTTTATATATAATATATCGCCTATATGATTATTTAAATCTCGAAAGCGTTGCAATATTTTGGTAACTAACTCAAGCAGCTCGGCCATCGTTGTAGAGTGGAAAAATAAGCTTTACAATATGTAAAGGCAGGACCAATATTGCCATTTTGAAATCTAATATGGCTTTAAAGCATAGTAAAAGTTAGAATATCTGAAGCTTTGTTTATTAGAAATTAAACAAAATAAAATCCTTACAAGCAGCTATTTTGTCATGTTACAGAGGGACTGTAAAAAAAACTTACACTAGTAATCATATTTATTTATTAGTTTAATAAAACTACTGACCATCTAGTAAGTATAAGTCCAGATCAGTTAGAATATTTTGAAAATAGCAAGTTTTGTGCGCTGTTTAAAAACAAAAGATAAGAAAGACGAAATATTAAAGATCATTTTTTACAAGATAACCGCTGCATTCTAATTCGATATTGTTCTATTTATTTGAAAACTATACATTTCTGTCAGACGAAATATCAAAAAATCAATCCAATCATCTCCATATGTTCTACAGAACGAGTGAAAAGTTTGCTTTATATCCATCCAATCTCAAACGTTTTTTTATCATTAAGACCTTACTTTTTACAACTTTACATAATTACAGCCCAATAATACAGAGCAGGGGTCGCCAAACTACGGCCCGCGGGCCAAATCCGGCCCGCTGCGTATTTCAATCCGGCCCGCGCAAGTTGTAAGTACCAAGCGGTTAATTCAGCTATTGCCGATAGTTTTTCTCACCCACAATAAGGGTTTACGAAAATTATTGTACCGGGAGGTATCTACATCTACTATTCACCGACTGATAGTCAACTGATGTCGCGGTAAATAAGTCCGGTTAATTCATTTACTATGAACGCTTTCGGCGTACTTCGCAATAATATTTCTAACCTTATTTAGAATTAAATTTGAAATATTCATGAATAGGTTTGCGATAAAGCTGAAGAAGTGTGCCTAAAGATGAGGGTTTGTTTTTCTGTTGACCTCCCAGCTCAAGCGACTGTCAGATAAATTGAGAATATCACAATACGCTTCTTAATGGAGAAGGCAAAAATGTCTAGTGGTTTTTGTTAATTCTTGATAAGTGAACAGTCATTGTTGATACTGCCCAAGTATTTTTGTTTTGTGCAAAGCTTTCAATAGGTCATTGCATAATTCACCAAACACCTCTATCTATTTTGCATTATTGAACCAGTTGTCGCAGTGGTTAACTTTATTGGCTCTCGGCGAGTTAACCATCGCCAGTTCGATGGTGCAATAGTGGAAAAGTTTTATTGAGATTTTTGGAACTCAGAGAAATTATTAATATTTTTTTAAATGAGAAAGAATTTCTACAATCGTTCCGTCCATTAATAGTAATTATTGCTTCTGTTTCTTATACCCTCTCAACTTTCGTCCCTTCAAATTATTTTAAATAAAAAGATACTAACATTCGTTGAAGTATTACAAAAAAATATGTCGCAATTCATTTCTTGTGATCTAGATTGGATTAGAATTCCTAAAAATGGATCCTATTTTACTTCAAAATTTTCTAGTCAGATGTTTTCAAGGTGCCCAAATCTTCAGAAGTAGCAGGTATTGAACTACTGAGATGTGTTTCCAAATGCCCTAAAATAGTGGAATCTTATTTTTCTTGGCTTTCATCATAACACTACTATAGGTTTGTCTTTTTTGTCCTTTTTATTAATAATTTTTTGGTTTATTGCATAGTACTTGATTGTTTTATCAATCGTTTATTCCAGCAACTTGTTTTCCTGTTTCTTTCAATGTTACTCTTAAATATTTAAATTTCTCATTTGCTCTATTTTAGTATCATTTATTTCAATGTTAGTTTTAACATTCTGGTTTCCGAGGATTTTAGCTTTTTCTATGTTTATTGTCATGCCCTCTTCTTCCATGTTGCCTTTCCATATGTTCAAATATTCTTTGTTTTTCACTGTCTGTTATTATTACCACATCGTCTGCAAAGATTCCATTATGTAGCTATTTCAATCCTCTGCAAATTCTTATATCACACAAACACTTTATTAACTTTTTGTTCGCATTTTGCCTCATTTTGCAAAATGCGAACCAGATGAAGATAAACTTTTAATATTTAATATTTACTATTCGGTTTATATATTGCGTACTTTTCTAGGTACTAACGTATAGAAAACAATGATTATTATAATATTTACTCACAATAACAACTTATTGTAATGTTATTTATAATCCACCAGGTAAAAATTATTTGACCATTTGGAAAAGTTAATAAATAATTGGAATAATTTAAAATAAAACCACTGAAGGCTAAAGGGAATATTGCAGAAAAATATAAGAATATACAGAGTGTTTTTTGAAAAAAAAATAAGTTTTGTAACTTTAAGATTCTTTGACAAGTCAGTAATTTTTAAACACCCTATATGATACGACGGAAACTTTTTGATACATTGTTTTCGGTTCAATAAAACACAGAGGAACACTTAATAAAAAATATACACGTTAGAGTTTACAACCTGGCCCGCTGAACTTAATTTTCGTTACGATTTGGCCCTGTCCTAAAAAAGTTTGCAGACCCCTGATATAGAGCACTTCGAAGATATATATTTTTTTAAATTTTGGCCATGTTCTCCTTTGCTGGGGTAAAGAAAAGCACCTATTAGTTTGCCACTTAAAATGCTATTTTTTTATCAACGGCAGTAGGAACTTTTTTGTACATTAAAGCAATAAATCCAGAAGCCTAAAAGTATAAAAGTATTTATTCGTCATTAACTGGAACATACAAACGTGTTTCTATAAATTACGTTAAAGGAAGTCAAAATATATTTCTATAAAGTGCAGTTGCTTGTAATTTACGATACTGAAGAAAAAGCAACAATAAAATATAAAAACCTAACTCATTGAATTCTTTGGGTTTATAATAGATTCCTTTATAAAACCCAAAGATTCAATTTAGGAAGGAGTTTTTAACAGATGTACAAACTCCCTTCTTAAACAGAACACTCGTATTTCTATTTCTTTGATTTTTTGAGATGGGCTTCAGTGACGTATTCCCACGGCTTATGAATTTACTTCTGTGGATGGATAAAGCTTGAACTGTTTATCATCTTCGATGCCGACACGTGAAAAACTGTTTCAGTGTAGACATTCTCAATTTTTTGCCTATGTAGCCGTCTAAAATTAGTCTGACCTCGTTTGGCAGAGCTTTTATAACTTTATGATTTCAATGAGAACATATTCCATTGCCCCGAGTTCGCATTTGTATTTACCCCAAAAGCTCTATTTTTTGGCGTAATTTGGAATAGTATCATTTCGATGAGATGTGTATAAGTACTGACAGGAACTATATAACAATACTAGTAAACAAGTAACAATGCAGTGACATGCAAATTTAAAACGCAGTGCTATCGACCATAGGAGCATTGCAAACCATACACACAAATATTTTTTAGATTCTGATTCCCTAGTAAAATACCGCTAATCGAATCTTCCCGATAGCACAGAATATCTAACAACCAGAATATCATCACTTTGTCGGCTCTTTTGATCTCAGTGGGCAAAATTTCGTGACCTTGACGTCACTGTTCGGGCGAGAATTCAGGATGGGCTTTGATAGAATTCGGTGCCTGATAGGCCCTAACGGAAGTGAATTTCGAGAATATGATACATATCTACGTTAAAATGAATGTATATCGCTTATTTTTACAATTTTTTTGCTTTCTTTTCCATTATTTTCACACTTTATCGACTTGCACTTGATAAACACCACCACACCATTTAAATTAACAGACGAAAATAAACTTGAAGTCAGCTACGTGTACCCAATGCAAAGAGCGAACCATGATACAAGAAAATAAGGTATGCTCATCAGAAAACCAAAACTCGTCTTTTTCGCGCATGGCCCTCAGATACGTCATCACTTGGCTGTCGCCATTGTTGTTAATGTATTTACCAAATTACTATATTTATTTTAACAAGTTTCAGTTTATTTTTAAATCGATTAGTACACTTTATTTAGTTTTTATTTAATGTTTTGTGTCAGCTTATGCTTGTAGTAGTTTCGATTTACGTGTATAGTGATTTTAGTTAGGTGTTATAAGTTCGTATTTTAGGTTTTGTGTGGATAAACTTTTTATAAACGTTGTAGTGGAAATTCTTGAGTGACTTTCATTCGTTTGAGGGAGTAGAATAAAAAGAATTTATAAATGAATTTGTAAAAAAAGAAAAATAAAACACTGCGCTCGCAATCATTAATTAAATCTTTGTTTTTTTATCTGCATTTTTTTTATTCCAACACTGTCTGCATTAATGTTTGTACCGGACTAATAGATATTTCATTTGCCATTAAAACAAAAATATGAACCACTTACAATTAGTGAAATTTTAGTACGTGTAAGTACAAACAAGTATGAAGGTAAGAGCGAAAGAAGTGTAGAACATGTTCAGTTAAAGTAAAGCTTGTAATTATTAATGGTTTATTTGCTTCATTGCACTAAAATAAGCAAACAAGAAATGTTGTACTAAAGGCAAAAAATACTTTATATCACCAGAAGCACTCATCACAAAGCGATAACGATTTTGCATTCAATTGAAAATTACATTTAAAAATGTGATTTATCTAAAATTTTGTTTCAATGCAAATTTGATTGAAGGAAATGCCAAAAAAAAACAGTTTTATTGATTTTAATAAGATAGATTTAAAAAAAAAATGGGAGTTAATTTTCTTTGCATTGGTGATATCCATTAAATTATTGGATTGGTAGTACTGTTTGGCCCTCAAATACGTCACACCTAGATGCCCAAGAGCATACCTTATTTTCTTGTAACATGGAACGAACCACAAGTTCTCACCCGATTTAATGGCAGATCAAGCTGCGCAAGATTGCGCGAACCCTTCCTGCCAGACCAAGATGATATTCTGTACCGATAGTATCACGATAGGTCAGCAGATGTCGCTGATTCCAGCAATGGCATTACATATACGAAAATCGGTTATTTTGAGACTAACAATAAGTAAAGATACGAACCTTTGACCTTATTTGGCGGTTATATTTTGTAGCTGTTGTTTTCAATTACTATAGAGTAAAGTTATGAACAGTTAATCTTTAATTAGAGTATACGTTGGTATTTCTTCTGGTATAGTTTAACATGAGAATTCTTAAATGTCTAGGGATTTGCGATGGTTTCTCTTGTGATGCATCGCCAAAAAGATTTTAGGCTATAATATTAATTTCTGAAATGCTTTATTCCAATGATCATTCATTAAAATAATTCGTATTTCATTCAACAATAATATAATACTGAGTAAAGAATAATTGATGGAAATTTATTTTAAGAAAAGTTATTCAATGATGTTCAACATTTACGAATATATTGTAAATTCCAAAAATAGCAGCATCTATTTTATTAAAACTGGGATCCCTAAAACTCACACTCCTTTCTATATAAACCAAGATTACATAATACTATAATTTTGCATCGCATTTGTTTCCAACGAAGCGTGTGTGCTGCTTCAGGAACTTTTAAATGTCATACTTACCTGACCTACAAAAACACTATTTACTTGTACTATCCCTTCTTGCCTTAAGTACGGCAAACGGCAACAACAATGCCAGCAGGAAGTAAAATGCGCTCGAAACCAGAAACACCTCGACCCGAGAAGAAAAATCCAGTTCAACGGATCGAGAATCGGTACCAATGACAAGTAAGAGGACCCGAAGGCGAAGCGACCTTGCGGTATCACTATAATTGATGCCGTATTTGGACGAAAAGCCTTTGCATCGCTCCGTGCATTGACTACGGATAGGCTTTGATCTCGTTTACTGGCTGCACGAATAGTACTGCGTCGTATATACCTAACCTTAACCAAATAAATCGAGAGATTTGTATGCGAGAAATGAAACGTCTGATTTAGATTATGGAGAATATAATCAATGACACGGTTTAAACATCTACAATAACCTTTAAATTTATTTTGGTTATTGTGAGGTGTAATTAGTAAGTGAGCTACACAAAGTTAAATTTAATGAATCGGTGTTAATATTCATAATTATCATCTTGTATGATTTGCAGCCTAAAAATATATATAAATAAAGTTGAATTTTTTTACTAATATAAACACTGAGCGGCAAAAGTGTGCTATCTGTCTATGTTTACTTGTTATTCCGTACAATTTCAAAGGGTCCATGCAATTAATTTTTCATAATATCGTATAGCAAGAATTAATTATATATACTGATGATACATCTAATTTTGCTACCGCTGCAAACTGTAAGCTAAAATTACCTAAAAGCTTGAATGACAAACCTAAACACGACCGAAACGAAAACCGCGGGTAATCCAGGAGATCACCTACATGTTGTCGACTCGAAATGATAATTCTTCGCTCAACAGCTGTAGCAAGCGGGACTAAATTCCGGTGACGGTATATCTGCTGTAGCAAAGATAATGGAAAAGCAGCGTGGGCTATCTTAAGGTGTTGGTTTAAATCTCGGTAAATGGGCGCCAAGGCTAGGATAAAATTCCGAAGCATAAAAAAAAATTAATAACAAATCGTCAAGAGTCTGATGACACCAAGTCCGCAGATGAAAGGAAAAAAGTAACCGTAAAATTGGCCAAAGTTCCTTAAATTCAATTCCAATAAAATGTAATAAAAAAGGTAATAAAACTCACACACAAAATTCGATTTATTGCAAAGGTAAAATAAATTTTAGTTAACTGTGTATAGTAAAGAATTTTAACAATATGCAGTCCCAGTATATAACTACGCCAGAATATATCTTTAATAACGTAAGTAGAAATTCGATGGTTAATCAATGTCGACAAAGTTTTGTAAAATTAGGCAAATAATTTATATGATTCTATTAATGAACGATAGATTAATAAAACATTATACATGTACGCAATCGTGATATGTACTTCGCAGAAAATGTTATTAAAAATACAAGCTTAAATATATTGGCCGCAAGGAATTCCTATTGGTTTACTTATAAATTTATACAAGAGAAGGAATGTACCAAAAAAATAATGCGAAATAAAGTGAGTTGTTAAATAATTAGGACTACGTAAGTGTAAAATGAATAAATATTAAAATAAGTAATGAAAGATATTTAAATATAATTATAAAACACTGTCACAAAGAATAAATAAAAGAATAAATTTTGGAAATATCGAATTTGAATCAAAATATAGGTTTGGCTTGACGTAATTTAAGGTTACCATGAAACTAGTTATTACTAAATATAGGCTTCGCACACTATAAAATAAAACATAGTATCTTATCGATGAGTTGGCTGGAGAAAAGAATTTGTTGAGAATCGTGCGTTTCAAGGTTATTGCTTACTGCGATTTTTCCACGGTGTAGTAAAAGGGTTAAGCTCCTGTAGGTTAAACTTCTATTCTAAGCGGTCGGTGAAATCATGAGTTGTTCTTAGGGTTCAGTGGTGATGGCCGCTCATAGTGGATGGCTAATTACAAAGGGTGTATACGAACAACATTGTCACTAACAGTGGGTTGTTCAAACAACAGTGGTATAAGCAACGGTAACTCCTAACAGCGGGTGGTACGAACAACCTAAGTAAATAAAACGAAAAGACAGTAATGAGACCAATGCGAACGAAAGAAGGAATGATGAAACGAATTTATCAATTTCTGACACAAAACTAATATCCCTTCAAATGGGGTCATATACTTAATTCAAAACTTCACACAATACAACAGATTCTATGATTCGAATAAGGTCGAAATGACTGTACGTCTACACGCGACCAAGGTTGTCTGAGAAGTGATGAGAGCGGAAGGCAGAAGTACGCTTCTTCCCTGGAAATCAAATATCCAACGCTGATTGGCTAATATGGACATGCGGAACTAGTTTCCTACGCGCGTACGTTCTAATTGGTGTTACTTAAATTCAGCGGACAAATACGCTAAATTCAAATTGAACCGTAACAATTTATTCTAACATTCATTATTTTATGTTTGATATTAGTAGGTATTTCTTAAGGCGGTTTTCCACCAAATGGACAAAATAGAACCAAAACGGAAGCAGATGTAGAAAAAGACAAAACCGCAACTCTTTACGAACTGAGGCTAGAGTTTTAGGCACTGTTTTTCTTTTATTTTTAGTATCTCGAATAAAAGCGGTAATATCAAAAGGTGCGGCAGGTTTATGAACTCGGGTCTAAATAGAGGAAACAGTTGTGTTCTGTTTTCTAGTTTCAACCTGATTTCGTTTTACTAGGCACATAGTCATTAGGGGGTTTTGTACTAATTCGCTTCCTTTTTTGGATAAAAGTGATGTAAAAATAGAATATGTTGGTGTCGCTTTCTGCTTTCAATGCAAAGATAATCAAGAGCAATAATACTGTTATCATTATTAAATAATTAATACAGATATATATACATACATTTATTTATTTTTTCAAGCCCAATATACATAAAGCAACCCAAACAAAAAAATTAGAAAGTTGTTTTATCTCTAAAGACATTAATTTGCTGCTAAATAAAACCATAAAATAAAACCTCATCAAAAAGTGGGTCTGCAAACAAAAACAAAACTAGAGCAAAATGTACTTCACTTGATGAAAACAGCAGTTTTGGGTTTGGGGAATTCTGTGTAATCTATTGGCATTTTATTTGCATTGGCAACAGGTTGTTGTTGGTATAGAGTTTATATATCATAATTTTAGATTTATTTCAAACATTATAAAATCACTGAAAGCACATGACTCAAAATTATTAAATTCCTTACACATATTTACATACAGGATATGCAAAATTATGTAAAATATCTTCTGCATTAACGAATTTCGAAAACATTAAGGAATGCATTGACGAAAGTGGGTAGGTATGTTACGTTATAACTTTGCGCCCGTAACTAGTTATAAAAAGCTGCTTCTCAATATGAAAAGATAATCTTATCTTCGAAGAGAAATAATTTCACGGAGGAACATATTTATTTATTTATTTTTTTTATTTTTTTAATTTATTTATTTTATTTATTTACCATAGATCACAATTGACATCAGTTTCGTCAAAAATAAACAATAGCAGAATTTCAGTTGAGATTAGCAACCTCGTTGTCAACACTTTACACAACATTTACAACATATAATACTATAAACATATATGTACGTCTAGTCCTTAAGCGTTTAAATAATCAATAAAACTATAAAAACATTCATGTAAAAGGTACGCCTTAACTGAGGTCTTAAATTGTTTAGCATTCGTTATTCTTCTTATTTGTGAAGGCAATTTGTTGAATGCCTTAATGACTCTGTATTCAGGACCGCGTTCATATAAATGCGATTTATGAGACGGAATGCTCAACAAATCAGCATTCCTCGTAGACATATTTGAGTACAGATCAGCATTCCTAGTGAATAAACTTTTATTTGTAAATACAAACACGAGCAACTCATATATATACAAGCACGGTGACGGAAGTATACGCAATTGTTGAAACAGCGGTTTGCAATGACTTTTAGCAAGTTTTTTTTAACATAAAACGAATTATACGTTTTTGGCCGCGAAAGATTTCTATAAAATTAATTGATGAGCCCCAAAAAGTTATACCATACCGTAACCGTGAGAAGACATATGCGTAATAAAAGACTTTCAATGTTTCCATGTCAACGCTATCACGAATATTAAGGATGGCAAAGCAGCACGAATTCAATTTCTTTTGTACCTCACTTATATGGACCGACCAATTCAGTGCGTCATCAATATGGATTCCCAAGAATTTAGTACTTGAAACAAACTGCACTGATTTGCCACTCATTGTTAAATACAAACTCTCATTTTTTCGATTATTAAAATGTAAGGCTACTGTCTTTTTTTCATTTATCTGCAAACTATTCTGCCTGCTCCAATTTAGAATTTCGCTATTTGTACGACTGCCTATGGTTTTTAAATTTCCACAATTTTCAGATGACACAATACATGTTGTGTCATCGGCAAACTGATACAAGCAGTCAATATTTACAAAGTTGGGCAGATCTGAAACGTACACCAAAAAAAGTGTAGGCCCAAGGATTGATTCCTGAGGAACACCTCTCACTATATCACTAGTCGCAGATACACAACCTCTCATATGGACTAACTGTTTACGGTTACCTAAATATGATCTTAAAAGATTAAGTACTTCATCTCTAATGCCAATATTATGTAGTTTTCCACAAAGTATTTCATGATCAAGCATATCAAATGCTTTTGATAAATCATAATAAATTCCAACGGTTTCAATTTTATTATCTAAGTTTTGAATTAGTTTTTGCAGGAATTTATATATAGCTAATTCGGTTGATCTATATAAAATATAAATAAAAATACAATGGATCCACTGTAGCCAATAATAAATCTACATAAATTATGTTTTTGTTATACGAATGTTCATATCCGTTAATTGCAAATTGTATTCTATAAACATTAAATATGTTATAAATGTAAAACACTAATATATAAATACATATTACAAAATATTTAAATAAACTCTTAATTGCAGATACCTAAAGACAAAAGTGCCTTATCGCACGCCACCGTAATAGAAATATGTTATATGTTTTAGACCGGGTGATCTACACAAAGCCAATAGAAATCCGATAAAATCTAAAACCAATTAATAAAAGTTGGATTTCTAATGTATAAAAAGTAAATATTTAGTGACTATTAAGCCGGGGCTATTGTTACAAAACTGAATGACACTGTGTGAAAATAAGTTCCATTTATTTTGTACCTCATTGCATCGTAGGTAGCAGAATCAGCATGAGTTGTCATGTTATGTCACTTTTGTTTGCTTCTTGCTGAGCGAAGTTTCGAGTTGTGAGATGTCGCTTCATCGTTCTATTCTAAACATTTACATAGGAAGTAGTACTTGCTCGTTTTTCCAACAAAACAATTACGTAAGAATAGCAACGAGGGAAATGAGATGATGTATGGCGTGCGGGTATTACATGAAGTATAGGTACATATGTACATAAATATTAGTTTATAATGGAGATCGGCTTTCCCGCAGAAACGATGAAATATTTAAAAAGGATTATGAAACATCCTACGCGCTTGTCGCGGAGCAAATATCCCAGAGAAAGCGTGAAATGTTAGCACGGCGAATAATAAAGTTTTATTGACTTTTAAATGCGAGTTTTTTTACGTAATATAAGTTGATTTATTAAATTAGAAAATCCGATAGACCTGTAGTACATGTATCACCTACAAAGAAAACTCATCTCTGCTTTAGTTTCCTTCAAATATTTATAACTTTTTACCCAAAAACATTTTCTTTTGTTTTAAATGATATAAACACAAATTAATCTTTATACGAGATTGATACTTTTTATTATAGCAACTACAATAGCCATTTTAACTACTACTTCCCTACAGCAACTCTCCAACTTTTGTTATAAAATTAATAAGTACGTTTCAAAAGATTTAAGTGTTTATAATAAACAGTATAGACAGCATATAAAATTATACCAGTGCATAACTTTTTTTTGAATAAAACAAAGTGTGATTAGGATTCATTTAATTAATATGTTCTTTTAATTTCCTAAAATGAATACGTATTAAAATTAGTCATGACAAATTCGACACACATACGGCAGCGCACGCATAGAACTTTACATTTAATTGAAATTATAAGAAAAAACATTATAAACATGCGCAAACACTTACCGCATTATGAATCATCAGTGACTTATACACAAACTCTTTTGCAATTCAAAGCTCCTTTCATTCGTACGGCTAGCTGCCAATTGCAGACTCGATAATCGATAATGGTCGAAATATCTACGGCTATATATGTGGCATCAAGATGTCATTTCTGGTTATGACTAAAACGTCTCCTATCTCGCTAGTGGAAATTACGTGGAAATTGATATAAAATGACTTTTTTATAGGAGTATGTTATTAAAAATAAATTATTGTAATTTCTTGTGGTTTTTAAATAAAGATAACAAACAGAGGGGATGCAGTTAATAGAAACGTTATTTCGTAATTTTTATTAACTCAACGTTCCACGCGGTCAAGTAAATTCTCCCAAGTAATTGTTTGATGGCGCCACAAAGGTGTCTTTGATTGTTTATTAATAATTTTCATGTCCTAACTCCTATTACCAGTGCTGTTGATTATTTTCGTTGTTTTATCCATGCTTTAAAAACCACATACAAAGTCAATCACATAGATATTGCGAGAATATAGAATGAATTTGAAAAAGAAATCTATTGGAGCTAATTTTGCAAAAATTAAAAAAATAGCAAGTAACTAAAGCATTGGTATAGCTATTATTATTACGTTACATAATTTTTAAAACGAAGTTACATTGCAGATTCGCATTGGGTGAAGTAACAATAAAATTTAGGGTTACATTAGTTGCCTATATAACAATAATTGTAGTAAGTATAATAACAATTTTGCGTGTTTTATTGTAATAATAATTCCATAGGTAGGTTTTCATATTCATATAAAGTGATAGGGGATGATATTTACTTCCTAATTCCGAATTACAATACAGGGTGTTCTATTTAAAAAAATTGAGTTTTCTTGAAGTCTGAAAATATGTCACTTTGTTCCTCAGTTTTGAACAGCCTGTATGTTAGAATGTAAAGTGTGTTTACCGTTTCTTAGAGTTATATCTACATTCATAACATAGCAAATTTGGAGTCTCTACTTGCAGTATTAACCGAGATATTAATTTCTCAATGATGCAATGATTATGACTAAAAAAAAAAAGAAAAACTTAAATAACTCAAAAACGGCAACATGTAGCTATAGGAACAGCTAATGAAAACTGACGTATTTATAGTTGTAGAATCCAAAAATGAATAAAAAATTATATCATTCTATTTAAAATAACAAAGTTAACATCCATTTCCGGTGAACCGGAAGTGATATTTTGGTTAAGGTATTTTTCGTTTATAGTTCCAATCGAACAGGTACTGGTGCCAAAATCTCAAATATAAGTAAATAATATAACATCATAAACTTTTAATGAACCAGTTACGTGGAATACCCTATATACAATATAACAATCATTGAAAACCCTTCTTGTTGTTTCAAATTATACTTAACAGATTCTTAATAATTTGGTAATATTAAGTGTCTGATCGCTGTAAATGCTATACCATGTATTAAAATATTATGAGATCTCTTTCGATTTATTTACCTTAAAGAAATACCATTCTATTGCGTAAGCTCACTTGTTTGATATGGCACTAATTTATTGTGTTGATATGTGAAATTATTATTTAACTAACATTTCATTCAATCATTAAAACATAAGAAGCCTAATTTACATTACGTAATAATCTCTTTTTTACTTGACAAAAAGAAATAAATAAATCGCGTATTAAAGCAAAACAAAATTATTTCATCTAAAAATTACGATACTTTCTGATGTTCTGCAAGGGAAAACTTTAGGGCCATTCTGATTTCTAATATACCTACGTAAAATGAGTAATTGATTAATTAATCTATTTATTCCTTCTAAACATTTTTATGTACAGAAACAAAACGATTTCAGCATATACGTGTGTACCAACACATAAAACGCATTTCGTATTTCATAATATTGCTACAGGAAATACCGTTTCAAAAACAATTCGTCGGAAAGGATCTGGTTTTAGAAACCTTTGCACTCTTTAGAAATAATAATTTGGCCTGAAACAATCGGTTGTGAATACGTGTAGCCATCAACGTTGTCTTCAGACTGGCACGCTGCTGTCCAGAAATGAGTAGACTTATAAATTTGTGTCAAGTTCAAAAATACGTGTATTATGCATGCGTTTGAACTCACAAGGTGTATTGATGGGTGTGTACGGCATTGTATATTTATATAATACGGAATTATTGTAAACTAAGAAACAAATTAAAAAGCTGTAATAGTTATTAAAGGACCTTTCAAGATTCTTTCAAGTATTTTCGTCTATGCTGTTCGCGTTATACTATTTAAATTAAATCAATAGGTATTTTTGATTTTTTAAATATAGGTAATTATGATAAAACATGCATTGTGTTCTTGAAGAAATGATTAATATATAGAAGAAATATCAAAATTATATATAAACAGCACATATTAAAAGACGACATTGACCTGACAGCGAAATTGAAAAGGATAAAGGAAAAGAAAGCCTTTAGGATGTCAGTAAGTGGAAAGATAAATGTTCATATAAATACACTCAGAAAAGTTACTGTGTTAAATGAACAAAATGCTCTTTGTTGAATTTCTTTGGTTATTATGACCAAAATTTGAGTTAAACCAAAGCAATTCTCAGAGTTCTATAAAGAAAGAATTTAGCTCTAATTGATTTAGTTAAATTACAGTTTGAACTTTCCAATTAACAATGAAAATGGTTCCTTTAATACTACACGTTTTTTTTTTCATTCAACTAAAAATGCGGTTAGACAGATAAGTCTGAAGCATTAAATTAAATTTTGTAAACGTTAAATGAACGTTTTGGGTTGTAGAAATTAAAAAATATCACTACGATAGTATAGCACATCTGATTTGTAACAGTTTTCTCCCTATATAGCACAGCAAATACGTTAAATACTTACATGTATTACAGAAATTGTCCCATAGATGGCGTTTCTCCTATTTCACTCCAGTAACAGAACATATTTAGCGCAGCTAAGGTGATAAGTACGTTTATAACATATTAATTTGGTATATTTACCAGATAAACCTTTAATAGGAGCTGTGATCGTTGAAAGGGCGACTTCCTTAACCGCACACTACAGCGGCGGAATGAACCTGGCGATCAACCCCCAATATGCGGAACAAACACTTAGCATACTTCCAATATCGATCTCAGGTCTCCCTCAAACAAGTACGTTATTAAAACAAGATTAAAGATTATAGTTCGTTCAATTAAATATTCATTTAAATGGAATATTTGAAATTTGGTAAATTGAAGCACAATACATATTTGAAATAACTAAGAGGATTTGATTAATTTGACTTAAATTTTGGTTATCATAATTAAATTATTTCAATTTCAATTTTGAGTGTTTTTTCAGATGATTTGAAAATAACTTTAGCAGATAAAACTACTTTGAAGCAACATAAATAAAGCACCTAGAATTTATTTTTATATATTACTGTAAAATATTAATTTATATTGTATAAATCGGTATTTCAGCCTTCGGAGATCGAGGAAGGAAATACATTATTTCTGTGAGTATTAGGAACTAAAACTTGACCTAGTTTAATCCAACTTTTCTCTCATTAGAAATATAATACTTCTTTTAAAACGTAGCGTTAAAATGCATATTAAACTCGCTAAATAGTATTTGTTCGGAATGGAAGTGTTTCAGGGTTACAGCGAATGTTTTGTAAGAGAACAAACAATTGTTTTCAATTTTTTTTTCGTTTGAAACAAGATAATTGCGTATTAACAATTGCTGTATAATGGACGCAGATACACATGGAAAAACATTGGTAATACAAGAACATGATAGGTAAATAAGTTCATTAACAGATCAATACAAGCAAAAATCAAGTTCCCTTCATTGGCTACGTCATATAAACAGGACATTTTCCTTGGTATGAGCCGACAGTAATAATTTTCGTGGGTCGTCACTCGTATCTACGATAAAACACCTTTTGCATACGTAATTTAAGGTTACCAATGACCGCCTGGATCGTTATATGCTTCAAGTAACGTATAGCATAGCGCATAATTTATGTTTGTGCATGCACTGCTTGTTTCAATATCTACAAATTTGTGTTATGTTATATTATGCAATAGGGTCAATGCTTTTCAGTTGAAAAAAAATATTTATTTTCGAATGATGATTCATGTTTGGAAAAGTTTTCGAAAAAAGTTAGTTTTCGACTTGAAAAACAACCAAATACCTAGTATATTGTTTCGCACACATAAATCCCAAGTAAAGATTAATTTCTAGTATTGTTTTAATTTTAATTTTACCTGATTGTTTTTAGTTCCTTTTAGGATAATCTGCTTATGCACGTTAAATGTAACTTAAAAATCTCAATAAAAATAAAAATTCTATGCTGGTAATTTGTTATTTAAACACTGAAAAACCTAATGCATATTATGATGTGTAATTGCTGTTTGTATTGTGTGAGCTAATATGAGCGTACGATTTGGGAACCCTTCATGTGTAAAGTACATGTAAAGATCAAAAGACGTTGTTTTGCCACGACTGTTTAGGAACTAGAAATGACCTGTTTTGCTTTGATAACCCCATGCTAACGTATTTATTCGTGTATCTAGTATCAGTGTTAGTCGAGTCTTGATGCGAGATAGTACAATTCTCAGTTAATGTCTTACGCATTGTAAATGTAATACAATATCGGGCGTAGAAAATGCTAGAATGGTGGTGCCAAAATAGTTTGTACAGTGTGCGATAAATAGTTATTGTGCTGGCACAAATCGGACTACACATTGGTGCATCTGATCCGTTATCTACCTATAAAGGTTATGTTAATTATGCGTGTGTTACATCCGTAGATATTAAACGGTCTTTTTCAAAATATAAGCATGTCTTATCATCGCGACAAAAGCGGTTTAGTGAGAAAAATCTTGAAAAATTTGATGCTACAAACTTTGCAGCAATCATATGCCATTTCTGCTACTTAAATAAGGTAAAGGCCTTATATATAGTATTTATAGTTAAATAAATAAATAATTTTGCTCTTTCCCGACACTGTATTATATACTTGTATTAAACGTTAATATTACATATATGAAACTTAGTACTAGCCTGGCGCACAGGCAAAAATTGACCACTCTACTAGCTATAAGCATACGTGTTTGTTCATACTATATTATAAACAAACATATATCTGCTTAACCTTGGCTTAACCATATAACCTGACATATCCACATTTTCAGGCTCTTTAATCTTCTTTTTGTTATTATATGTTTATATTTAAAGATTTTATAGCATTCTAGTTATCGCCTTTTGTTATTTTCGTACATCCTTGGAACTGTTTACAGTGCCTGTGTGAAAGCAGGTTTTTTGCTTATTTACTTCTAGTTTTTAATAAACTATTTATGGTGCCATTAAAATAATAGCGTCATTAGTTAAGTAACATTTACGCTAGTTTAAGCGTCGTAAGTCTCATATTGTTTATAGCCTTTTAAATAACGGTATTAAATACCTACATATATGCTAACATCTGAAGTTATTTCTGAACGGGTTTACTGGTATTGTCGGATCATGAGACTCAAACACTGAAAATATGAAATCTTCAAAATTAGATGCACCCAATTAACTCTTAATAAAATTGCAATGTTTTCCCAATTTTTCATTTTCCGAAATGCTCATATGTGCATATATGTATGATAGCATATCATTTTGTTAATACAGGACGCAATTTTTCGATTAATGATTTAAAATAGATTAAGTCTTCAAATTGTAAAAATCTTAATATGTAGTTTATATGAAAAAATATAATAATACCTTAGTGTTATTTTTGATATGCTTTTGCCATTTTTACCTTTCTGATATTTTAGTGTGCTACCAACTCGTACGTAAGTTGTTATGTCGAGAAGTAAATAATTTCTTAATATTTCATTGATATTGTAATACTTTCAGTGTCATCCTGATAAAGTAGTAATAAAAACTACGAAAGCTTGATCTAACAGTGATTTGAATGTTCATTGGTGCATTGACCGACCTACCCAACATATTTCATTGCTAAGCCTCAACGTTGTGCGGTCACGTACTTCTTTTTCCGAACATAATAATACCTTATTTAATACAGATTTAACACCCTTTAATCATAAATATTTAGAATGTATTTGAGATAATAGTTCTGAAGCTTGATTTTATCTTTTGTAACCTAGGATATACCTACTTATGGTGAAATTTTTTGCTTAGCCAATAGTGTATTTTAGTATTTCTTGAGATAGCGGCTATTATTTATCTTTACTACCTTTTTTTTAGAGGACTCATACTAATGTAATAAAATATTGTTTACGTTTCGACAATGTTTATTGTCTTCTTCAGAAATATTCCAATTTGATTAATTTACTTTGTAATGATATATAGTTAGTTCACGCCACAAACATATTAAAATTTGAAATTTTTAAAACTACATTTTAACTAACATCACAATTAAATGTTATTTTGTCGAACATTTTGTTTACATTTTGAATGTGTATGGTAAAAAGAAAACAAAGTTGTATTCTGCAAAGATTGCAAGCTTTTTACAGTAAGAAATTACAAAATTCATGAATTTCTGCTTTTAACTGTAATCATTAGGAGGAATTTTTCCAAGAAATTTTTTTCTTGGAGAAGAAATTCATTAATTTGTTAAGGTTGTATTCTGTTGTCTACTCATTAAAATGCACCCATAAAGCACACTTTTGTCGCACGTGACCAAGTTTGGAAAACGAGACAGTTTGCAATTCATTTGAAATTTCATATTTGAATATGAAATTATAATTACATTACATTAATTTGAAAAGTATTTGCGAAATATTTTATAAATATGGAAAATGATCAATGTACTCCCTCACAAATACGCGAAGTAGCGCAAGGGGCAATTGATAAATGCATTCCTCAGAAATCAAAACTCGTATATGAAAAGAAGTTTTGCAAATTTAATAATTGGTGTGAGCAAAATAATGTACATCATATAACAGAAAATGTGGTTATAGTGTACTTCAAGTGATGCGACAGACCAAAAAATCTTCTACACTATGGTGAAATTATTCAATGGTGCGCACCATGTTAAATGTCCGAAGAAATATGGACATATCCAAATTTGCAAAATTAACAGCACTGCTCAAACGATCTTCCCAAGGTTATCAATCTAAAAAGTCAAAGTTTTAGAAATACTTAGATTATATACTACATTTATAAATTATGCACCTAACGATCAATGTCTTTTAATGAAAGTACATTTTTCTAGAGGATAATTGCCTAGTTTACAATAATTTCGAATTTTAGATTGCGTTAATTATGGGTTACTGTAGAGCATGTAGAAGGGAAGAATTAACTTTGATGTTAAAGACCATCTCGACTACCTAAAACAAAAAATTATTATTATTTACCACGGTTATTTGCGATTACAGATAAGCAATGGGTTAACTTGGTACAAAAATATGCAGAATGAGACCAAACTACATAATCCACAAGCGATTTTTCATAAATTATCACTCTGAGAGATGTACCACTCAACCAGTTGGCATAAATAAAATGGGGCAAATGCCAAAATTGATCGCAGCATGTATGTTTGCAGCTTCCTAACAGCGAATCACTAGTCATTGTTTTAGACGTTCATCCGCCTCACGTTTGGCCGATCATGGGAGCGATCGTATAACAATAAAACGCCATTGTGGGTGGAAGAGTTCTGCAGTAGCAGAAGGCTATATTGACAGCTCTTTACAAAAAAGTTGAAGTAGCAGAACTACTGTCAGTACGTCCAGAACCTTCCACTTCCAGTACTCCAACAGTCTTCGCAAGTGAAGAACAAATATCTTTCTCTCAGCCACAGTCCAAACATTCCACTTCAACAACCTTTGTCAAAGAAAAAACAATTCATATAGACAATAATATTAACCAAAATTCCCAACATTTACCGGGTTTTACCATTAATGCAGCTTTAAATTCTAATGTATATATCAAAATTTATAATAACCAAAGCAAGGAGGTCCGCGTTCCGAGCGAAAAGTAAATATGAAGTTCTCTTACATGTGAATATAGAACCTTAAATAATATTCTCTACTGACTTCCGCTTCCTCGCTTCTCCGAATGCGTTTGTCCGTGCCTTAATAATAACTGTACTGTTTCTAAATATGAGTGAATAAATTCTTGTTATTTGTTTATGGCTCAAACGTGAATATGTGTTCATTTTCACCATAAATTATAATTTTAATGGATTCAACCGACTTCATTATTGCACATTCCCTGAAATCGTCAACTTATTAGACCATCATTACCGATGTGGAGGCGGGTAATTTTCAAATATAGGTGTATCTGTACACAGTGTCGAAAAAGCCCAAATGCCAACTCCGCCGTGACAGCGAACGCCCCTACAAAAACTCGACACTAGTTCGTAATTAGCAAAATGCACAGAAGCAATGGATTCAGCACGCAATCAAATCTCCGTTAAGCTATGTCCTGACTAGCAAACATTTTGCTGCAAATTGATTGCAGCAAACCATTTTTGCAAGTGTGAACTGCTCAAAAAACATATTGCAGCAAAAAGATGATGTTTGTGCAAGTTATTGCAGCAATATATCTTGCGTAGGTGTGAACAGATAACTTTCGATTGCTCGTACTGTTTACATGCTTGCGACGGTTGATTGCACGTGTCAGTCGCAAGAGAGTGTTCGCACGAGATGGCCAAATTTGCGTGGACAAAAGAGTTGACCCAAAAATTAATAGCAATTTATGAATCTAATCCCGAATTATTGGAGGTATCAAACGTGGATTACAAAAATCGCAATAGGAAACAAAGCATTATTGAAAGGATATCAAAAGAGCTAAACATTTGTGAAAATGAAATACAAAAAAAAATCCATAATCTACGCACACAATTCCTATAGGAAGTGTGACGTATTAAAAGAAAAAAAAAAAACTGGACAGGGAGCTAGTGATCATTATGAAAGTAAATGGGAATTTTTTGAATCATTAAAATATATTTCTACAGACATAGAATGCTCGCCCACTATAAACAATCTGGCAAGTTGGTGGTTGTAAACAAGTAGTAAATAAGTAAATTAAATGTGTTAGTATTGTCAGTAAACTTCTCCTTCAGTAGATAGAAAATATTCTCTGAACTCATCGCGGACATCTTCTGCCATGATTCTCATGAAATTTACAAAACTGCGGGCATCTTCTTCATTTCTCAGTTCTTGTAGAAGTTTATTATGGAAACCCAATTACCCATAATTTCCTTTGCTTATTTTTACTTGTTTTATTCATTTTCCTTTTTAACAAAAGCATTACTGCCGCAACAGCGATTCCTTTCACGGACGACATATAAACTTAACTGTTAGAAGTTTCAAATCAAACTGACGCAAGAAACATGTGCCAATGAGAATAGCTACGCAATATTTTGCAGCAAGTAGGGCCACAGAAATTTGCATAAGTCGTGCGATCCACTTGCAGCAGCAATTTGCAGTTATTTTTTTGCACAAGTGTGAACAGAGCTGCAAATACTTGCCGCAAATGTTTGCGGAAATTGTTTGCTAGTCAGAACAAGGCTTAAGGCATATAAAATTTACAATTGTGCCCCCAATGTCCAACTCAAGCTGTGGAGCCTTCAAACCCTTCAGCCGTTGAATGTTCAACAACAAGAAATCTATGCTGTCAAAACTTTCCACCAAAGAGATGGAAGTGATTGCTTTCAATCCTTTTTCATCCAGTGAAGACGTATTTTCCAACCTCATACAAGTTAAAAATAGCTATACTACTACTATGATTGCGAATAGAATAACTTAACATAAATCTTTATTTCATTCAAACAAAAGAAAAGCCTCTTTGCCGTATTTAAGCGAAAATTGTTGTTGAATTTACCGTTTTTTGTTTGAATCAATTGTATGTATGCACTTTTCTGAGTGTTGAACTAATTTATTTTTTACGATAACTCAGCGATAACAAAATCAACTTTGCCGTGGACACGTATCCCATACAAAACAACGTGTATCTGCATAAATTAAGCATACAGCATAAGTATATATACTATGCATATACATATGTGTATTACCTGCTCGTTTTGTCAAAGACGCGGGGAACCAAGATTCCGCATCTCACTTTAGATATAACCATGGAGGCAAGGTTATCGGCGCGGAAAGTGGCCCGTCCGACCTTGCCTAGAGCTTCGCGCGAGTTCGCCTCATCCCCCTCCAAAACAACAGTCCACCTTCCTTCCTGCGTGTGTACGTGTCACTCTCCCGGACGGTACATACGTATCGTACTGTCGGTGTGTGTGCGCCCACGGCCACCACAACAATCCGTGCGTTGCGCCTCCGCTATCATTAACCGTATGTAACATTGCGAGTTGCGACCGACATCGACTTGTCGGTGTATCCGTCGGCCGGGACCGCCAACCAGCACGTCTTAACTCCGGAATGCGGACCGTAGATTTCAATTAACGCGCGGCGATCGACTCGAACGTATATCCGCGTGGTTTTATGTCCTAGCCCCGTATTCGTGTGAGCGTCATCGCGATATCATTTCTTCCTACAACTCTGTATACGCAATATTATTTATACGACAAAAGAGTTGTGCCGATTTTATTTCATTTATTCTTATTCATCGATCGGAGGAACAATCGTAATCTAGAGCAATCGCCTTTTGTTTTTAAATAAAAGAGTGCCGGTTATATGCTCAGGTGTTTGCAACACCGTTCGTATGCGGAAGTGTTTTGTGGAAAGTGAACTAATTAGTAAGTACCTATACATACTAGTAACAAATCGAATATGATTTTTAAAACTATTCGTTCACTCGAACGTCTTCACTTGTTGTAGAAAAAACGGTGTGATTCTATTGTATTAGACTGAAATAAACTTAAACCCTCTTCTGAACTATAAACGTCAATTATCGGGTAGATTTACATGCTGGGAAGATCTATTTTCTAACGTTTTGCAATAATTTATTTATGCATGCATATGAGAAGGAATTAGAGTGTAAAGCGATTACTTTCGAAAATAAAACGAATTGCCGCAATATATAGGCACTTATATAATAACGCTCTAATGTGTTGAGATTGGAATTGTGATAAATCAAAAAATAAAAATTAAAAACAAGAAAGAAACAAAAACTTCTAGGCAATGCAACGGTAAAAAGTAAACATCTTGCTAGTAGTAATCGAAAGCAGTAAGGTAATAAAAAACCGTTTTAATTATGTAAATGCGAAACAGTGGATGTTTATAATGCACGATTTAGGTAAATAACGTCAATAGTGCCACAAGTAAAAAAAAACTTGTTTTGCAACTTCTTTTACTATTAAAAGAAACATAAACAAAAAAAGTTTTCACAACTTTTTTGCTGCCTTACGTATTTTCGGTTCAATCAATCGATAAGTAATGATACTAACAACTTTTTTTTTTTGATTTCGACATGATGAGATAAAATTCTTTATTACTGTAGTCTGCAATCCATCGTTTTTAACTGTAATTAAATAATACCCCTTTTTTATACATTTTCCACCTTGCAAAAGCAAATAATTATGTACCGAATATTAGCATAACTAAAAAAATATAAAAAATCCAATTTATACTGTAATATTTCAATAATACTTACCAAATATAAAATATAACCCAAATACTAATGGAATGTACCACAAAAATCACTGCAGGAGATGAAAAACCAGTATTAAATACTCTTTTGAACATAGACAAAGAAGTTTTAAAGTCAGCATATATGCCTGTGACTTATCTTGATGACAACAAGAATCTAGCTTAAAAAAGCCTTTTATTTTTTATAACAGCTCTTAATAAATTTTAATTTGGAAAATTACAGAGAAATTTATTGTCGGCTTTATAACATGTTACATGCAATATATATATATATATGCAATGTGGCCGCGGTATGTACAATTAGCTCAAAAAATTATGACTAAGGCTCGTAAAGTTAATTCGTATAGGTAATTCTAAGCATATCTACTTTAAATACAATGCCATCGTCGTAATCTGCGACGGAGAGGGCTATCGTCTCGAAAGTGCGCGACAAAGATGCCGCAACCTTTTCGGATTGCCCAAAATTGAAACCTTTGTAGTTGCCGCCAAAAAATTTTATATAGTAATTCTGATTCCTAATTCTCTTGTTTACGTCGAAATTTTATTTCAATCAACTGTTCGTTTTTTTTTCCTTCTTATATTTTAATTACCAACTTTAAAATATTAATGCAAAAAAAAATACATAACTAACTTTAAAATATAAATACTTTTAAATTCCATTAAATTGTTTTATTTCAGTTATAATAGGGTGTATATAATAAATAAATGTTCACAATCTTTATATGTCTTTTTTACCTTTACAAAATCGATGCCAGTTTGCTCGTATAGTTATTTACAATAGATATACTATATGAAAAGTAAGAATATTGAAAAAGAATGCTTATTTCTCATAATAATAATAATAATAATAATAATAATAATAATAATAATATTTGAAGGGGCGAACTTTCTATGGAAAAATCCCTAGAAGAACAAAATTATAACTACATACTTTTTGTAATAATGGATTTAACAAAACAATCTATAAACCATGTCTTTTCATGTTCATATTTTTGACAATACTATTAATTAAGACATCATAATTCTTAAAGTTTAAAACTCAAAACATCTAATTCACATTTTGTGCAGAAATTACAATAAATATAATTCTATTTGTGGCGTCATAAAAATCAATAGAAATAAAACATTAAAAATGAATAATTATATGTCTTTTTTACCTTTACAAAATCGATGCCAGTTTACTCGTATAGTTATTTACAATAGATATACTATATGAAAAGTAAGAATATTGAAAAAGAATGCTTATTTCTCATTCATTTGAAGGGGCGAACTTTCTATGGAAAAATCCCTAGAAGAACAAAATTATAACTACATACTTTTTGTAATAATAGATTTACCAAAACAATCTATAAACCATGTCTTTTCGTGTTCATATTTTTGACATTACTATTAGTCAAGACATCATAATTCTTAAAGTTTAAAACTCAAAACATCTAATCCACATTTTGTGCAGAAATTACAATAAATATAATTCTATTTGTGGCGTCATAAAAATCGAAAGAAATAAAACATTAAAAATGAATAATTATTTTTAACAATTTTTTCCAAAACCTATAAGGTTTTTCATACTTTCTAGACTTTTTCAATATAAATTACCATTTGGCATTTATGTCTGATAGATTATTATTTTATACATCCATATTAAGAATCCTTATAAAACTAAACAATAAACAGTTTTTTTTTGTAATTGAAATAATGGTTTCAGTAACTTTCTTTCTTAAAATAATTATATAAGAAGACATTTTAAATATTTGCACAAATTATACCATCTGGTCACCTGCGAATAATCGGTGGTTAAAATAAACAACAAAGGGAAGCTATATATATGCCGATAATCGTTCCGAAAGATAATCCCCTTGATGTTATGCGACAAAGATGCCGCAACCGTTTCGACTAGATTTACATTCGCAATGTTTTACATTCAATAACAAAATAATTCTGAGAATCTACACATGCGCAATCGCTGGTAGATTAAAGGAAATGGATCTTTCTTTATGTTTCTACTTTTTATCTACCGTAAGAAATATATAATTATATAACATCCTAGTTTTAAGTCCTGCTTTGGCCTCAGCCATAATAGGCATTATATTGTTTGGACACATATTCATATATAGTATCTATAGTTTTCTCTGTTAGTCATTATAAAGTTATCATTATAAAGTAATAATAATAATATTTATTAGCAGTAAACACGTAATAACATTCCATTATTTTACAATCCTGATACTGAATATTCTGTTCGGTTGTTAAATCTTGTAGTAGTCATAGTACTGCACCAAAGCACTTGTATCGATAAAATAATAGCTCTAGGCATGGGGCATAACTTCAAAAGACTGTGTAACCTACCTCAGATTATCATGGTACTTGTTCGCAGCAACATCTGGCGTTCCACTTGGTTCTAATTTGGAACCCCTACTGTTCCTGAGGTATATTAATGTAATTCCCGATTTTTTTATTTTCGAAATATGGCTGAGTTCCGTTAGCCCCCCGAAAGAATTCTAAGTTAGTCTTATGACGCGTAGCGGTTCGAATGGAAATAACACATGAAAGTTGCAGGCGGCAATACATTTAATGTGCTTTTATAGCTCCAGATCAGCTTAACAGCCCGTTATATATGATCTCGTTGTTCATCAAACCAAAAGGTACGTCAAAATCGCGTTCCTTTAAATTTAAATTGTATATAAATTTTGGTTTGTAGAATTCAAATTTATTTTTATTAACGTCAGTACATCTTCAGCATTTTTGAAAGGTTTCTGTGGTTTCTTGAAATTGTTATTTACCGATATTTTATTTGATTTAAACTTTGCAATTATTCTTCTATTGAAGGTATCTGCCACTTGTCGGTGGCTCGTTATTTGGCCACATATCGAACAGTTTCAATTTTCTCTTCGAGAGATGACATTTTTAGATTCTTAAACATAATTACGAGGTAATATTAGCTGAATTTTAAAGTCTAACAGCAAATTGACATGTCAACGTAAATAAATGAAGTTGGTCTCCCATTTTTTTAAATAGTATTTTGACTATTTAAAATGCCATAAGAGCATGCAAGAGAACTTTAGAATTCTTCGGCAGGCAACTGGAACTCTAATTATTTTCTTTATATTTTATGAATGTGAAGTTAACTTCACACAGGTAAATATTAAGTGGTATTTTTAAGTCCACAATGAGGTTGGTTTGTCTATTCATTCATTTCATTCATTTAGTTAGGGTGGGCACCTATAGTCCGGGCACTTCAGCTAGGTGCTCATTGTATCGTCCCTATTAAATCTCTTACTTCCACTCGAGCAGCTTAGTGTTCTCTATAAAGCCCAGTATCTTGCCCAGTAGCAACTTGAGAACCATGGAGGACTCCAATAGATCCTTCCCGAAATATTTCTGCCTGAGCACCTTCAATTCCTCACATGTGCAGATTACATGTAAACTCCTTTCCTCCTGAAGTTCGCATCTTCTGCACCACGGTTCGCTTACTCGACCTGTGTTGTATAGAGGTCAGTTTGTCTAAATTGTAATAAATAAAATGTTGTGTTTAGTAGTTTACATTTTTTTTTAATTTCTTCATAAATCTTTTACTTTATTTTGCAACCGATTTTAGCAACTGCCAACCTTCTTCAGGGTAACTGATATAATGATCAAAATGTAAAAAATTGAGTAACTGGTAAGCGTTTGTGTATTCAGCGTTGCAGAGACTCTCTCCAACGTTGTAAGTACTTAAGTTAATGCGGTTATAATTACGTAAAATTAAACACATTTTATGTTTCTCAAAAGCCGTATTGTAATTTTTATGAGGTAATTATCGTCAGAATCTTCCTAAAAATAGCTGAGAGCATAGAAATTTACCGTAAAATTCATTTGTATGAAACTAGGTCGACCATTCGAATTATGTATTACTATAATACAATTAAAAATCCTGAATTAATTTAGTTATTCGCAACACTAAATTATTGTTCCAAACGACTGCGATAATTAAAAGAAATAGCTCATAAACCATTTCAACGCAGTATACGAAATCGGTATAATATATGTATGTATCTCAAATCTGTAGCCGAAAATTTATAACGCAACCACTAATGATAACCATAGCTCCAATAATTGTACGGATATAAAACAATATCGGCATATTGAGCTGGGCACCCATTCTCACGTTAAACTACTGGGCACGCAAACGACCATTTGCGGATAATATAAACGAAATTTCAGAAAACTTTTAAATTAATGCACTTGCGATATGTAAATACTTTACGAAATATTTAAGAGAGCGTGTCGTGCGATAAATGCATTAAGGTAATTAAAGAATTATAGTAATTTAAGGTTTTACGTTTAGTCGATTTACACGTCTTACCTGCCAGGCTTGCCAACTGCCAACACTTGTCTACCCGTATACGTAGAACGAATTAACAAAGTTTTCTTTTTATTGGTCAACAGATATGGATGAGGAAGAGAAACTATACTTATACATGCCTGAAGTGTATGGCTTCGTCTTTTGGAATGCGGTGTAGAGTTGCACTTGTGTTATACATGTGTCGTATAATATGCCAATTAATTAAATTAATAGTTGTCTTATATCTTTTTTTTTGATTTAGTGTAAAATGGGACACGGTATAACCGCAAACATATCTGTTGATGATGATGATATTGTAGTGTTTTCTTTGGTCTAACCTTTGGTTTTGGCCCGGTATTAATGATATATTGATTTAAATGCAATGAACATTCTTTAAATATACATTAATTGTATAATCGCTCTTATGTAAAATATTTAAATTTCTTATCTTTCCGATATTGGCAATAAAGTCGATGAATTTTAGAGTTATTAAATAATGTTAAAGAGTTTTGTAGAAAGTATTTGTAATTTTAATTTACTTCTATCAACTGATTGAAACTCGAAAAAAAATTAACCTATATGAATAAGGATAATAAACTCTTACAAAGATAATAATAATATAATTATTGATAGTATTGATAAAATATCATCCACAAAGAACTGAAATTGACTGAAAACAAAGAACAAATGCTTGATAGAAATAAGAGCTTTCAATTTATCCCAGTTTGGCATTTATTTTTCACGCTCTATTAAGCAAACTCACTAGATGTGAAAACTGTTAGAACACCTACCTATGATTTGATGCAACTACATATTTAGATTTTAGTTCTCAAATAGATTGGCAAATTTAATAATAAATGTCAACATGGTCAAAATATTGTTAAAAGATTCAATCTTTCATTTTGCAATGTTACACTGTAGGGAGAGTCCGGAAGACTTAACCATAAGGGAAAGTCGAACCAGTTCAAACAACACATTTAAATAAACCACTCAGTTGACGAGCCATACTGCGCACATTTTAGAACTCTAAGAGGTCCCACCTTCTAAAAGGCGCGCAGTTTGCCTCGTCAACTTAATGGTTACCGCGAAATTTAAATGTGTTGTTTGAACTGGTTCAACTCTCTCTTATGCTCAAGTCTCCCAGTTCCTCTATGTTTCGACCAGTAGAGGTAAAAAACATGTGCTATAGTATTTTAAAATAAATGATTAGGTTTCTGCAGAATATTTTGTCTGTATTCCCACCTGTATTTTTATATACAGTGTAACCCATTTGAAATGGAAGCAGCCTTGTAGGATTTAATGCACGCTGGGTAAGAAATCTATTCCTACTTCAAAAATTCATCTAAAATTTCAAGGGATGCTATGATTATTTTTGAGTCCGATAATTGTAAACCCTTATTAGCGATCTTTTTATTAAAAATATAAGCACATCATTAAATACAGAACCTCCTAAACTGGTTTTAACTAAAATTTCAATTAAGTATGTTTATTAATAAAAAAAAGTTACATCAAAATCATTTTTTAAGTTTATCGTATATTATTTCGTAAATCTTCTTACATCTGACATCTACTGACCAAAGTAAATCAAAATTTATAATAAAAAAAAACAACTGAACTTGTTATTAAATAGGTATCACAAAGTAAGATTGAAAACAACTTTTATTCCTTAAACTATACACTATACTGTAAACACTAATACAATGAAACGTAATTAAGCACGGTTTACCAAAATAATTATGTCTAAATTTAAATAATTAAAAAAAAAAAAATTTAAAAACATTTTTTTTAATTTAAATCCAGCGTAGTCAGTAGTTGCCGCAAGAAGATTATATATCGAATAATGCATGATTTTCCATAACTTTTTTATTAATGAGCACATTTGATTCAAATTTCTGGTTAAAACCATTTTAGGAGCATCCAAATTCAATGACGTAGTCAGATTATTAATAAAGCGGTCGCTAATAATAGTTTGCTATGTGCAAAATCGAAAAATAATTATAGTACGCCTTGAAATTTTAGATAAATTTCTTAAATTTTGTGTGCATATACACTTTTTGACCGCTATGCGTTCACAGAAAATTACTTCATTTTAAACTATAAATTCTTCCATTTAAAAGGGTTTACACTGTATATTTTGTTATTCAGTTTAAAACGAATATCAAGCTTCAGCAAGTAAATTCTCCCACAAATGAACAAGATTTATGGAAGAAATCAAATATGAATACAAATAAGATGCAACCAACAAAAATATGATTAGAAGAAATGAAGAATAGAAAACAATTAAAAACCAAACATTGTTCATACAAACACTTTTGACAAGAATTTTATTTTTACTAGTTCGCTAATTTTTTACAGTGTTCATAAAGAAATGATAAACAGCACTCTTAGGCTACTCAAATTTTGATAAAACCGCTATATACCTAATAAGAAGATTGATTATGTAAGAGGATTTCATAATCTAACTCCTTATATCTTTCCTTACATTAGTACTTGACTTTTGACTTAATGTTGGACCAGCAATTATTATATTATCACAATATTGAAATTACGACATGTTTGTGGTTACCTCATATTTGTTTATGAGACTGGAATATGTTATGTACTCCTATTTCGCTTGTGCATATGTATATATGCTTTCTATTTTTATTTACTTGATATTCGAAGATATTCGAGAAGGTTGTTGATTTCAGAGTTAGAAGATTTTTGGAGGACTAGGGTTTGCTTTCCGACTTTAGGCCGGAAGTGTCAACCAGTGATACCCTTTATAATTTTCTGTTCCACATTTTCGAAACTGTTAACCAAACACAAATGACAGCCACCGTATTTTGCGATCTATCTAAAGCATTTGATTGTGTTCCCCATTCACTTCTACTTAGCAAACTTGAAAGGTATAGCTTTAGAGGCAAAGTTAACGACTGGTTTCGCTCATATTTGGCTGATCGTCGCCAATTTGTACTGTTGGGAATTGATAATGACAATGTCGATTCGATAGTTGGCCGAGTCGTGTGTGGTGTGCCGCAGGGCTCAGTGCTTGGACCGACGTTATTTTTAATATTTATTAATGACCTGGCACATGTGGCCCGCCATTAATCAACGCCGACATTTCCAGGTTTTGTGAATAGCTTAATGCTAACGAAATTACTCTTAACATTAGCAAAACCAAATTGTTACTGTACAGGCAACAAACCAACCTTAACATTGTAATTAATAACAGTCATTATCCCTTGCTACTGATGTTAGATTTTTGGGTGTTACTGTGGATACCTACTTGGGGTGGACAGAGCACATTCAAATATTGTCGAAGGGCTTATCATCAGCCTGCTATGCTCTAAGAATTATAAGACTAAATCTTGGGGAGCGTACTTTACACTATTTGAGTTTCCCATGAGATATTGCATTTCTTGTTGGGGCTTCACCACTACAACGAATTTATTCGAAATCTTTAAATTGCAAAAACGGGCTGTGCGGCTGATTAGTGGAGAGGACAACAGAGCCCATTGTCGTCCGTTGTTTGTTTCCCAAAATTTTTCAACTTTATACTCATTAATTATCTATGAGTCTATGAGATCTAAGTTTTATAATTTCGACAACTTAAGCTTGGCTTACATTAGATCATATCTATCTATCAAATAGGCAGCAGGTGGTTCGCATTAATGGCTCTACTTCTGATAAACTTACACTTGAATTCGGGGTGCTTCAAGGCTCTATATTAGGTCCTCTAATGTTTTTAATTTATATAAATGATTACCGCAGGCATGCCAGTAGATAAATGCATTCTTTTCGCTGATGATACTACTTTATTAGTCAAGTCAGCAGAGAACGAAAGGGTTGTGGAGAGAAATAATTTGGCAAATAAAGCAGCGAGCTCTTGGTTTTCCTCAAACAAGCTGGTTCTAAACGAAAGTAAAACCAAAACAATTGTCTTTTCCAAAAGAAACACTGAAATAAACAATCCTGATTCAATTAAATACTTAGGAGTTTTCCTCGAGCCTAAACTAGGCTGGGAAGCGCATACTGATTACATTGCAAATAAACTTGGAAAAACATTATTCCTATTAAGAAGTCTGTCAACGTCGGTATCAGAAAGTGTCTTAAAAGCTGCTTATTTTTCTCTTTTTCATACAGTTATGTCATATGGAATTTTGCTATGGGGTCATAGCTATCCGAGTCTTAGAATTTTTGGGCTGCAAAGAAAAGCCGTGCGGATCCTAAGTAATTTATCATTTCGTGCTGACTGTCGAGAAGCATTTACAAGACTAAAAATTTTAACTTTTCCATGCCAGTTTATGTTGGAATGTACGTTAAAAAAAATATAAATTGTTACTCTACAAACGCTGCATTTCACGGCTATAACACAAGAAATAAAAATGATTTAAGCATTAAGTATACTCGTCTCAGTTCCACACAAAAGTCCACACAAATGTCTTACCATCAAAGCATAAAGTTTTACAATGTTCTCCCGCAAAATAATAGAGATCTAAGCAGAAAGTCATTCGAATGTTCTATAAAAAAAAAATATTAATCCATCAAGCTTTTTATGCAAGCGAGGAGTATTTTCAACACTTTATGTAGTTGCACCTCCGCACTTGGTGCTCACTTTGTTTCTATTGTTACTGTATTTGTGTGTTTGTTATATTATATATATTATTATGACTTGTGTAAATACTTTGTATAGCCAGCATCAATAAATTATATTTATTTATTTATTTATATTTATTTATTTATGAGTCGGTGAGTATGGTGTGTAAATATAGATGTAGGTATACCAATCGAACCGATATTTTACAACACTCGTGACTGCAATAATATTAATCTTCCGAAAACTGATTCTCTGTACTTCATTGACTTCTCTTTTTTCAATAAATTGCCTTCGCTGATATTAAGTTCTCCTAATTTAACTACATTTCGACGCAGATTGAAGATGATATTACTAAAACAACCCTTTTATTCATTTGACGAATTTAGTAACCATAAATTTTGACCTGTCCCCTCATAGTGAACGTGTTTATTATTTTATTTTTGTTTATTATATTTCTATATGTTTATGTATTGTCAGACAACATGCATTTGTTTATTGCCAATAAATGTATCTATCGATTGCAACTAAAAAAAAAAAAATGTGACTAGTATATCTGTTTATCTCCGACCAATGAAATGGAACAGTACTACAAAAATCTTCCCATTATTTAGAGCGAGCTCATGTTAAGCTAAGAATAGAGCGATAAACAAATGCATGGCACCAATACCTAATTTCAGAAAATTATCTAGATAAACGTTTTAGGATGATTCAATTCAGACGGCATTGGGAATACGCCAGGAACATTGAACATTTCTAAAATGCAGATTCTATCTCCAAAACCATGTCTGTTCTAGAAGGATATACATAAATATTCAGCTATTATGCAGAATCAACCTTGAATCATTCAGAAAAAAAAGCGAATCCTCATCATTTTGCAATTAAGAAAAGTTCAAAACAACTCCCACACTTGAACACTAAAACATCAATTTTACAGAGTTGGCTATGGATTGGTCTGTGCCTGCAACAGAGTTTAGTATGGATGGCTCCCATTTTCGGTTGTAACCTCGAAATAGCGAAAAAAAAATCAAGATACAAATACGACCTCTAGACTATTGCATATAATTCTATCGCATAATAACATAATTAAGGCAGTTGTCCTCCGTTGTTTCATTCACGATAGAGTTAATGACCTTGAAGTTAAAGACGCGACGAGGTACCGCAAGCAAGCTTAAAATAAATAATTTATTAATTATGTGACCGCACAGGTAAAACCCAATAAACGTTTTTGAAAATTCCAACGCGCTGTTTGTATTCCACCGAATTTCGTCAATTCTCGTTTTTCCAATTGCTATACGACAACGTATAGATACAAATTTATATATCTAGCATCGCGTGACACATATTTTCGATTAGAAGTAGCAATTATGGCAGGACATGCCTTTGTTATTACTGCCGGAACATTATAGATTTATCAGATCTGAGTTAATAGAGCCAAACTTTAGTTTACGTTGCTTTAATGTGGAGACGTAGGTTTTGTGTGCCTGTAGTTGGTTAAAAGTGCGGAGAAAAAGTGTATTACAAAAAGATTTTTAATGGCGCTTTATCTGGTTAGATAAGTGCACACTTTTTTCGAACAATCGATAAATAATAATTATAGCAGGAGCTACCTATAATGCCGTCTGAAGCAATTATGTTGTAAAATGGTTTGGCAATCTGTTATACAATTTTTTATCATCTTAAACGCAATGCGTGTATGTGGTAACACACATGTTAATATTACTATACAAGCAGTGCGTTTAAATTCGTTAATAGAGAAGGTAATGATTGATTTTATAAATAGAAATGTTAGTGCTTATCTTCATTTTAAAATTTTAAGAATTCCGAAACAAATTTAGTAAAATTCCAGTATAAAAAAAGGGAAACCGACTGTGGAATATTACTATCTAACGTTTACCTGCTTTCTTTTTCTCTCGAAGAATCTTGTGGTCAACATTTAAAATTACAATTCCATATTAACAAAAAAAAATAATAAAATGAATTTATAACCTCTGCAGATAAACAAAAGCTTTAGAATAATAAAAAAAAAGAAAATTATGAAAACTTCAAATGCATATTATGACGATATTCCTTTTTGGTCCAGTTGTATTTGAACAGAAAAATATTACTGTGCTTCTTACATGCATTTAGCAAGCGTAACACATAGATCTAAGCCTAAAGAGGAACTAATAACTAAGCCAAGGCACGTAAAGAAGGACATGTGTTAATCTAACAAAAAACGCGGCATTTAACTACGACATTTGGGTTAAATACAGTCAAACAAAAATCATTGTTAAAGTAACAAAATGCGAATATTAAAATAATTGTGTAGATTTAATAATATTTTTAGCATTGTTTGACAATCAAGATAATTTTATTTTAAACTTTCAATATTGTTAGGGCAATCAGTGTTCGGGTAAAATAAACAACTATTTCATGTTAAATTAACCAAAAGAATTCATTAAACTAAAAAGCAGAAGTTGCTAGGTTAAATACACATTTTAAGTTAAATTGAATAAATGTTATCTGTTATATCAAAATAACAATTTTTGCTGTGTTAAACAAGAAAATTATGTTGAGCCAAAACAGAATTGCTTTTTAGTTAATAATACTTTATTGCTACAGCAACCTATCGGACATTTTTTGATCCGCTTTACAAGGGGAAATGTTCAAGTATCTTGGTATTGTACATTTATCATCTTTTTCACAACATAAACTGTAAAATATCTGTGGATATATTTAAAACCCTCAAAAAATAGCAGTTTTACTAACATCACTGTCATTGCACACCACCAATCGCTGCTTTAATGGTCGCAACTCCTATTGAATGTTTGACTGGTAAATGCACTAGATTAATATTTTATTAACTCTGACTGTTGTGCTTTATGACCCTTATGTGTCATTTACTGGTGTGAAATGGAAGGAACGCCATCTTCACTGCGATTTCTGAAATACATACCTACCTATATTTAACGTATTTGGAAGAAAACTGTTATGCACGTGAACCCATTGGCTTTGTTAAATTAATAAAACGATATGGTTGTCTTCATTATACGGTATTCTTGCGAGATTAACTAAAATTTTGTTAACGCAACAAACATTACGGAACATCTAATATAGTTATATCAATAGAACCAATTTTGGTAAAGTAATGAAAAATGTTTTTCAAAATATACTACTGTGGAGTATTCTTCTAAGAATTTTGATGTAGCTAAAATAACAACATCTTTTAGTTCGTTCAAACAAAATATATTGTTGGTGATACCCCTAACAAACAAACAACTGTTGAGCTAACAAAATATTGTAAAATTTTTTTATCAGTTATTTTAACCTTATATTTTGTTCAATTTGATTAAAAATGTTGTTAATGCAATAATATTTTTCCAACAAAAGGGTGTTGGTTGACGGAGTGCATTTTCTTCGCTAGGTGTGAATGCAAATCTGTCAGATTGCTTTAAAATGTCACAGCTATTTGGCAGTCAAAAATTGCAAAATCGTTCATCGTTTCATGGGGATAGTGATTTACTTTATTAAAATTTTAAATACTTAGACCCACGTTATCTTGTGAAATGTTATTAAAATGAATTTGAAAAACGAAAGAAAAATAATATTGTAAAGAGAAAGAAATACCCTATGGAATGGTAAAGTAGCATTGACCAGTTCCCATTAAAAAAAAAAAAATACGCAGCCAAGCATAACTGAAATATAAATTAAATTCAAAAAATTCAAATATTCACATCAAAGATAGGTAAGAATTTTGCACAAGAAGCTTTAATATTGAACATAATTTCCTAAAATAAATATCCGTTTCCATACTTTTAACTACTCCTGTACACTAACTACCTACCTATTATCTATTATGCACATAAACAATTCACGTAAGATATGAAGAACAAATGCAACATAGGTATTTACATACCCTATTATGTCTGTGGAAAAAATGTTGCCATCACTTTTATTTATCGCCAATATGTACACAATGGATGCGTATGTTATGTAGATTAGGTAACCGACGCCAACGTGAGTTTGTATTCTCAATGTTCTTCGATCATTTCCAATTATTAGGAAACATATAGCTATGTAAATAGTGCAGATTTTGCAGAGCAAATCGTAACAATACGTGCGGGCATATGCATAATGAATGATATTCTTATGTAAGTGAATTACATTCCAAGAATATATATTACACGGCAGAAAGTAGAATGTGCTTGGTTTTTGTACGCTGAAAAGGAAAGATTTGACGATTCAAAATTCGTTTACTCGACAATTTTTTGTATTTATATATACTGGAACCATCCGAATGTTTAAATTAATTAAGCAGAATTAGTTGCACGAGTGTTCTTGACTGAATCTGCAATGGCAGATCATTCAATAATTTTTTAAATGTCGCGCAACAAAAGACGACAGAACCAAGAACGTTATACAAATTAGTTAAAAGCACAAAATGAAGGCTAGGATGTTTTAACCGTGCTAAATAAGGAATTGTTGCTAGAAGACTTTAATTTGTATAACAAGTTTTTATAAGATTACCTAATAAAACAACTAAATTACTTATATTGTATATTTATCATTGTACAACACACCACCTTCGGTACATGGACACGACTTTAATAAAAGCACAAATTTTACATTTGTAGAACATGTTTTATTCATAACTTGAAATTCAAGAAAAGACGACAAACGGTACAGCGTATTGTTTATTTGATGAAAGAAATTATTCCCAGTACCAGACCGAGCGGTCACTTTGTAGAAGAAAAATATTCCATTAGGTGTGACCGTCCTGTCATTAATTTAGCGACTGAAAACTATGCATTATCAGGTAGAAGGATTACCCAAGTGCTGGTCGAAATATAGCAGCATGCAATCTGCTTGCGGTATAAAAAAGCGCGCTTTTAAAGAGCGAACCTTTATCCCAATTGTACAGATAACTACCAGGGAAAGGTAAGAAGTACTTGCAGTGGTTTTATATTCAATTCACAAAATATCCGACTTTAGTTGCGCTTTGGTTGTACGTATCATCAGTAGGCCCAGAACCTCTGTACTTTTGCAAAAGCACAATGAACCAGCATCAATCAATATGCGTATTAAATGATATTTTGAAGCCATATATAAACGACAACAGTGCACCTTGTAACAGAGCAAAATCAATCAAATCATTTTTAGAAATGGTGGAAGTGTCGGTGGTCAGGCTGGTCATGGTCAGAAAGTTCCTCCGGTTTAAACACGATAGAGCATGCATGAAGTATTTTAAAACACACATCTATTCAAACAGAACGATTATAAACAGCAATTAATTGTCAATATTGAAGATACGTGGCACAATATTTTCAAAAATTAAAGCTATTCAAGCCTATGCCGACAAGGCCAAACGAAGTACTGAAGACAAGAAGTGGTACCAATACTATTAATGTTACAATTTATTATTAATGAAGCACTTGTTTCACTTGGTTTTGAAACACTTTCTAATTCATTTATGCTACTTGTTCATCCGCCAATTTGTGTCCAATATATTTCATTGATTTCTTTTGCAGTATCTTACTATACATTTTAAATAGGAAGGAATGCATATTGCTTTATAATTCTCACATGTGAATTTTCCTTTTTTTATATATTGGAACTACTTACGTTATTTTCCCATGGATTTTCTGGAATTTGTACTTCCTCCTATTTTTTATTAAGTATATCCATCATCCTTTCATTTCCTATCGGCCCTGCGAGTCTAATCATTTCTGCTTCTACACTGAAAAACCAATTTATTTCATAATACCTAATTTTGTTTAAGTTAACTAAATATTCAGTTAAATATGGGCAAAATTTGTTCATTTAACCTTTTATTTATTTGAAATAACGAAATATTTTGTTGGATTAACTAAATTTTCATGATAAAGTTATCCCCGTGAGCTTTATCAAACTTCTTTTACTTTTATTCCTTCGTTTTCTTCGTGTTCTTCTGCTTCCACATTTCCGTTTTCCGCGAACACCTCTTAAAAAATTTAATTCCTATTTCATATTAAAGTTATTTAAAACTCCTGTGTGACATAAAATGGTATCATCGATATTGCCCCTTTTAGGGAAATTATGGTTGATAATAAATAAATAAAAAACAACTGTTTCGTTTATTGGTCCTTTTCTCTCTTTATTTTTAATTATCTTTTAGACAAAATATTTCGACATATTAATGTCAACTTCAGGTCTAAAAAAACTTCAGAGGAAAAACAGAATAAAAGTCGTAATTAATGTCTTTTATCTTGATTATGATTATTAATCATAAAGAATGTATTTACTTAAAAATAAGAAATTGAGAATGTATGACTGTGGGCATGTATAGAATTTTCCACACTAATATCTTAGCATTAATTTCTTTATACAAAATTTACTATCACGCAAGACTACACCATCCAGTATATTGTGTTACTGTATTCACATCTGTTTAACCGAAAAGGAAAGGAAATGTGAACTAAACATTAGTAAACACACGCAAAAGTTACAAATACATCGTTATAAATAGAGTGGTCAACTTTCGTCTGCGCGCCAGGTCAGTACTAAGGTTCATATATGTGACATTAACGTTTAACACAAGTATACAATACAGTGTCCGGAAAATGTAAAATTATTTATTTATTTAATTATAAATATTATATATAAGCCCCTTACCTTATTTAAACAGCAGAAATGGTATAGAATTGCTGAGAAGTTTGTAGCATTAAGTGTTTCAAGATTTTTCTCACTAAACCGCTTTCGTCGTGATGATAAAACATGCTTATGTTATGCAAAAGAGCGTTCAACATCTACGGATGTAACACACGCATAATTAAATTAATCTTTATAAGTAGATAACGGATCAGATGCACCACTATCAATGCGTAGTCCGATTTGTGCCAGCACAGTAACTATTTATCGCACACTGTATATACAAAACTATTTTAGCACCACCACGCATCAAGACTCGACTAACACTGATACTAGGTACTAGACACACGAATTAGAGGGAGCGATTTTACTGCCTTGAAGATATACTATGGCTAAACATTTTGCATAGCGCGAGGCGAGTGCGGCACATGTAAGCAGACACATCTGACCACTCTAGATATAAATAGCAAAATACATTGGCTAAGAAAAGAAACTGTTATAAAAACAATGTAATTTCCCGTGACTAAAATGATTGATTCACCGTAAATAATTCACTACTTGTTTGAAAGTCAATTGCTTTTCCTGACCGAAGAACTAACCGATTTATTGTAGACTTATATCACTCAAAATTAATAAGAATTCCGAGAGAAATCATATAAAAAAAATCTTTTCTGCTCGCAAGCTTTCACTAAAATGACCTTTTACGTTTTTTGACGTCTAAATATTCCATGCCATTTGTAGACATATCGAGACGTGTCTACTAAATCAAGTAAACGATTCCAATATATAATTGTGGTAGAATTTCTTCAAATTTCCAATGCAAGCGATTGCACCAACGCGACACGTCTGCCCCGTCCATTTAAGGCGAATTCCGATTAGAAATACATGCCCTTTTCGGTGTAAAACGAAGAAGATATGTTTAAAAAAAAGTGTCTGGAATACCGAGTCTCCGTTATAGTGCGTATATCCAAGTATGCAGATACGTATTACACATAAGTGTGTATATTCAAATAAGTCCATGTCGATTCTGCAAAGCCTTATACGGACTTTATATGTATATAGCGCACCTGCTTAGAGCGAAGGCAAATCGGAGAGAATGCGATAGTTGTACGCTTTATACTTGCATAGTATATAAATATAATAAAGCGAACGCATGTAAGTTAGGCTTCAGATATTGTCACGGAATCAATTAAGCACTGGATAAATTAAAACCCCTTCATTAAGAGCGAATGAATCCATTGGAACGGCGAGCTTGGGCGAATAAAATGTTACTTTGTTGTGTGCTAAATATCCTTCGAATAAGCTCAAGGAAAATGTTCAAACAGTAATATATTTATATACCCAGAACGTCGTAAGGATTGTTGTTAGGTTAATAAATAAATAGACGCTAAATAGAGGATAAAATGAAAAGGAACTAGTCATTAAATCAAGATTAAAGCCGCTCGCTAGAGTTGGTAGAGATCTAATTGATAAATTAATACTTACTGTGGTTACTCTGCCATAATTGCCTACACGCTATAGCTTCATGAATTAAACTGAGAAGGAAAATAATGATTCCAATAATAGCAATCGGCTGACTTTGACACGGATAACGGGTAGTTGATTATAAGGAATTCTAATTTCAATTTGATATTCTATCATATGCGTGATTTATTGACATTCAAGTAAGTGTTCAATGCCAACAGAAATACATATAGGTAAATATGTTATTATAATATATCCTTGTTTCTGTCTAACGCATGGAACATTGTGTGTGATTTACATATATATGAAAAATACTGTATATGTGCTGGTTTTGGAAACGCCGTGATGAGCATAAAAGTTCATTGTGAGCCATCTGGAGGATAAAAGATAATTTTAATAAGACTAGATACTGGTCATAGAAGTATAAATAATAACAACAGTCAAATTCTGCATTCGTGTGATAAAAGTTTCAAATTAATGCATGTCAAGTACAAAAAGGCAAAAAAAAATAAAAACTTTTAGTATTATTCAACGAACAACTAGAATATAACACAAGATCTATTTTCACTATTTTAAATAATTAACAATAATTTTAATATGAATTAATTTATTATTTAAATTAAATTCTTCAGTTTTCTTCCCACCTTCATTTAAACAAAGTCCATAATTTGACACATTCATTTCAACAACAATTTGGAAATTTAGTAATTAAATTTAAATTTAATAAAATGTTATTTTATCGCATAAAATGTAATAAGCAAAGAAATTGTTTGTAGGTCCACCTCTTATATTTTACTATCACATTTAAACATTTACAGATTTGTAAAAATATTACCTTAAATATTTTTTAAACAGATTTTATTGTTATTGACGAAAATTATCGTCAAAAAAATTATTTGGGGATAGACTTAAAGCTAAGTTGCGTTGTCAAAACGCAGTAGTTTCAGTCCATATCTGTGCCACATTGGCGCACAGTAAAAAAAATATTCGAATTTAACAAAAACGAAATGTCTTTTCGGACAATAAGTATATAATAAACTGTAGCATGGTCAAACCATCTAACCTAATTCCCTATGATAGGTAAGGAATATTTACTATTTCAAATCTAAACTTCTTTTGATTACACTTTTGGACCATTTTATCAATATTTACCAATATTACACGGGAAAGTAAGTGACAACCAGTATCTAACAAACCTAGCCCTAACAAGTAACGGATCAAAACTAAAAATCAACTACTGCGCAATGTTGCCAATTAACACAAGACATATTTCACTAAATCGGGATTATAATTCCACCAGAAAATCATTAGAAATAGGAAAGGAATTACTTTATAAAGTATTTTAAGAAAAGCAAAAATAATATTTTATATATTTATATAATTAATAGTTTTTCTACTATAAATTCTCTTATATTTAATTTTTTATTTATTATAATTCGCACAATGTTATTTTTAAAATCCTATTACACATCTTATTTTGTCTATTATATATGAATTTAATACAACACTTATTAGATAGTCGTCAAATATTAATAATTTACATCAATATACAGTGGAACCTCGTTAAGTCAGACCCCGTGAACCCGGATCAATTTTGACGAATATTTTTTTTTTTTTAGAAATAGGCGTTATATCAAATAGCATTGTCCTTATTGTTTAAAATTAGTTTAAAAATGTAATTGTTCGGTTTGTTTTGTGCGTGTATTTGTTTATCTACGAAATGACGTCATTTTTCTGTGGGTACTGTCTTATTTTATTACTTGTTGACCCTTGTGTCCGGGTAACCCGGATTTTCGTTAACCTGGATCAGCGCTGGTCCCAAATAATCCAGGTTAACGAGGTTCCACTGTACAGCTATACAGCTGTAACCGTGTTTTATAAAATTTTAATCACATCCTTATTTATTTTATTATTTTATTTTGTACTTTTATTTTTTATTTACATATATATCTATATATAATTTAGTCTTCGTGTTCAATGAACTCACTAGATTTATTACTAAAATTAAAGGAAATCCACTAAACTTTTCACTAACCACTAGAATATGATTTGTGTACACCAGACGTGCTTTCAATACACCAGATTTAGTGGAAAATGCACCAAGTTGGCAACACTACTACTGCGAAGAGTGAGAAGCATGCGCGCGTGCGTCATCATGCTTCTCCCCATTCACCCTCCATTGCATAGTATCATTGCTGTAAATTTAATGATCATTTCTGATATATTTAAAAGTTGTCAGAAATTTACATCAATGTTTTTGACTTTTACATTTATTGTTTGATTATTTACTGAGAAACTACTTACAGCTACACCTACACCTGCTTACTGAGGTTCAGTAATTTTCTTGTAAAAACTTCCTAACAGTAATAATCCTGTAAAATAAAACAGGGTTATTACTGAATTATTACAGAAACTTTTTACTATTCGTATTAATTATAAGATTTTTTGAGCATTTTTCTCGGTCAAAGAAACCTAAAGGCCGATTCACACTATCGGTCACGTCACGGTCAGATCACGGTCAGATCAAATATTGTTACATGCATTTTGTATTGTTTGAACCGTGACTTGACGGTGCGCCCTAATGTGAATTTAACAATGCAAAATAAATGTTACAATATTTGATCTGACCGTGACCCGACCGATAGTGTGAATCGGCCTTAATACAAATGTCGTGCGTTAGGTCATTTACTGCGCTCGAATTCTGAATTCTTCCGCTGTAAATGACATGACTGCTGAAGCTGACGCAACTGAACTCTTAGTAGGTGATTGTACGTGAAGCTTAAGATGTGATTAGCGCTGAAAGTGGGTTTATACAGTCCGAGGAGCGCTGATGATGCCTGGTAGGCAAAACTCGGGTCCGCTAGTGTTATTCCACTTTAATTGCTGTTGCTAGCAGATCTTAAGATATTAGGGGATTGTGATATGATATTTTATAACTATTTATCTTAATATATATCCCTCTTTCTTTTCAAGTTTGGTCAATTTTCCAATTACTTCCATCTAATAATTTTCTTATTTCGTTTAACTTGTGGTTTATACAATGAACCTTTGAAATAAAAAATTGCTAACTGCTGATGATGAGATCCAGATAGCTAATTTAAGAAGTGATTTTTGAAACTGAAACTAGATTTTAAAGCAATTTTATGACAATTTATTGATAACGTAATTGGGTAGAAGCATTAAATCGATTTGAACCGATTGAGGTTTAGCACTTTAGTGAGAGATGAGGACTTATTCCAAAACAGTATTGAAAAAGCAAATGATGGATGAAAGACGATATAAAATAATTTGAGAGAGCAATTTCCAGGTTGTTTAAAAGCTGTTTAATTGAAAAGAAATTTTGCTACTTTGCTCCGTTTAAGGAAATTTGTATATTTGAACTGAAATATTTTTTCTTGAAATTTTGATACCTAAACGAAATTTTATTTAATAGTAAATTGAAGTACAAAATTTATTATTCAAGTAAGCAAATTGATGAAATATTGTTGAAACGAAGGTATTAAATCAGATTTTTTTTATATATTTTTAAAGGAAACCGAAATAAACTGCTTGCAACATATTTGCAACGTACGTATGCAAATATAAATGATAAAATTAATCGATTTCCATACCTATTAAAACGCAGAATGCAGCCGACCCATTGACCTAGATCGAAGGTGTTGCACGTATTTTTGTTTCCTTGATGTTAATTATAAAATGAAGTAAAGATACGCGATTAAGCGCTTTTTATATAACCCCCCTATGATTATGCGCATTTTTAAGCGACTACCATAAAATAGTATAGTTGTGCAAAAGGATGTAGGTAATCAATTTACGAATACGGTCTTATTTTGACGAAATATCCGAAAACGTATTCGGTTTACTGTTTCGACTTTTTAAGTTAATTACTTCTATTTACATAGCAAACGAGATTACGGTATCTGCTTAGTCGTTGCTAATGAAGATTGTAATTTTCGACTGTTGTAATAAAAATAGCTGTTGTCCAGTATTTTTTTTTTACGAAAAGCCATAATGGAAAAGATATGGCTGACGCATATGTCGTGGAATTTAAATTTGACGAACGCTCATATATGCCTCGCTAAACTAATTAATTACTTCATTTAAACTAACTCACATAAAATACACAACATACTCGGATTAAAATGTTAACTTCAGAATCGCGAAAATAACTCTCGCGATTTTGCGCGAAGTTCTTACATCATCTGACAAGCGGATTTATTTCAATTGCCAGCCGTTATTGTGAGCGTAATTAAGCCGTTTGTTCATATCATAATTGTAATGATGAATACACAACAGTGCGTTTGTGTGCGTGCGTGTTGAAAGCTTATCTCGTTTTAAGCTACAAGGTGACAGTTATAAGCTTTCGTGACAGTTCGCCTAAGGTACTTAGGTTATTTTTATGGCGCTGGCGTAAATAATGCTCGTTATTAGCCGGCATTTTCGCGTAAAATATTGCGAATCGGTAAAATTAATTGTAGTAATGTTATCCACGTGTGATTGTTCCATGGAGACAATGTTAATTATTTTCGAGAGCTGTGGATTTATTTAATTGAATTTCTTAGCGAATTATTGTAAACATTTACGGCTTTCAGTGGGGTATTTGAGTAACAATATTTTGAAACTCGTGGAATATTGTTGTATTTTAAGATTATATGGAAGTGAGATGTATTTATCGGCCGATAAATAGTTAGGGAAACAAATTGCATCAAGAAATTTGGTCTTCTAACGATGGAGTAATAAAACGATACCCATTTATTAATACTGGATATTTGAGAAATTTCTACAATTAAACTCAAAGTGAGTAGATTAGTTGAATGAAATAACATGTTTTTTTTTTGAACTTACGTGTGAGATATGAATGTCAGACAAGAAATGTAGTATGATGTATAATGAAAAAAGGAAACCCAGAAAAAAAAATTACCAAGAAAGCAGGTGTCGGTACATTGAATAGCAGTGATTCAAAATAAATCAAATTTAAAATAGTTAAAAGTTAATAGCAGTGATTCAAAATAAATCAAATTTAAAATAGTTAAAAGTTAATACTTATATAAAATTTACATTTAAAACATTAAATATAAATTTAAAATGAAGTTACTAGTCAGAACAAAACAGCACAATTGAAGGAGTTAGAATAAGAAGGGTATAAGTGCATCTTTTGTAATAAGCGGTTGTTTCTTCTAATGAATGTTTCATTAATTAAAAAATAAAAGAATTCTAGTTGTAAAGTTGTATTTAGTGTAAGATTTTTATTTTTGTAAGAAAACAAGCACTTATTACAAAAAATGCACTTATAGACTGAGAAAAGAGATTGCATTAAATGAAAAGTTTTATAACTTTTGGTTTTTATCATGTTCAACGAAAAGAACACCTTTTCTCAGAAAAGTGTTTATTTTAATTGAAAGTAGCGTTCTGTTTTACCGGAAGACTATTTTATGCTTAAGTACATGCTTTTCGACGAAAAGTAACCGTAGTTAAATAGATTTTTGATTAATATTTTATAATGTCTGTATACTTCTGTTTAAGTAAGACAACACACATTACATATTATACTGTTATTATTATGTACATATTTAACAACATATTTTAGTTTCTTTTAAGTACGTTAATAAACAGTATTTTAAATCAAAATCCGAACGTTTTGGTTTATTGGCGTGGACACGCTGGTATACATTGATTTAAAACTTTTGCCTTTTAACGGGAAATTCAAGCGCCTGTATTCAAGCTGACTGCTTTTTTACGCGGACGTATTTTAGGTTTATTCATGTTTCCACGTGCATAAGTCTCAGATACACAAACAATAATGTAGAAAAGTAAATATTTTTCACGCGAGGTTAAAAAAAATTCAGAGATAATTGGAATTTTTTCAGTTAATGCTGATTTACTTATAAGCAAAGGAACTTTACAGTAGTATTATACACGGGAAAAACGATCTTGTTTTCAACCATTTTTCATGCATTTGGTTACAGTTACTAAATTATTACTTGATTTAGGACTATTAAAAATATTCCTATGTTCAATCAAACAAATAATTTGGTTAGTAGATTTATTTGAAGCAGTAATTATTAATTTAATTAAATATTTACATGGGAGTAACAATATGTAAATATCGCATTTTATTTTCGTATAGCAGTTTTCTCCGGATATAGTACAGTAAATGAGCAACAATAGAGAAATTGTCGCATAGATGGCGCATCTCCTATTTCATTCCAGTACCAGATAATATTTCGCACAAAATAGGCTGGAAACTGCGATCATAACATACTAATCTGGTATATTTACTAAATCAACATCTGATAGGAGTCATCGCCAGTGAAATAACGATTTTTTTTTAACGGCTCACTAGAGTGCTAGGATGATCACTGCGACCAACTCTCTCACCAGAGGTTTACATGGTTGCAACGGCTTCAAGCCAAAAATTACGCGAAGGGCATGTTTTTGTAAGATAAAAACTCTCTGTACTGTACTGCGGGAGCCCCAATATCTCATTTAGGTAAAAAAAAATCAGAAATAAACGGTTTTCAAAACAATAGCTCTGCAAATTATAGTTTACATGGTATAGAGCATAATTAATTCTAGCTAATTGTTTGTACACGTATTCAATGTGGTGGTTCCAATGTAGATGATGAATGTCTATCACACCTTTGTGATGTGCTCAATATTACTGAAGAGCCACCTAATGGATATTGGTTATGGTTTGCGCAATTCTACCTATAAAGGATGTTATGTTAGTTTTGTTGTTGTTCATAATAATTTTGTTTATGTCCGCCTACTTGCTAGTGGATTAGTAATAGTATTGTGTCTTTTGTATGATATCCATTTAATATCATCGATAGAAGTAATAATTAAATTTATGTCGTTAGTGTAGAGAACTACGTCAGGTCGTTAATATAAATCAAAAATAAGGCGGTCCAAAATGGAACCTTGAGGAATGCTTATACCAATAGTTGCAAAATCAGATTTGACGCCGTCACAAGCAACTCTCTGTTGACGATTTGACAAATAGCTTTCAAACCCTGCTTTGGTAATACCTCTTACACGGTACTTCCGTAATTTATACAGTGACCGGCATAAATATTGCAACATATGGGACATTTTTTTTATTATTAAAATATACTGAAACTTTTTTTGGGGGATGGGTTGTGCATGTCTAGAAACCCCAAAATTTATTTTGACACACGTCACGTGACCACTAGTATGGCGGTAAATTTAAAAAATATGCCGTGAATCTGCAAAAAGTGAGGTTAGATGACATGATATGCAAAAAAGTTATTTGAAAAAGTTGCTTAGAATTCAATTCGAAGCCGCATGCAACTTTTTGTAAACGTATTTTAAAAAAAATAAAAATCACAATTTTTCCAAATATTGTTTCATTGAATTACATATTTCCATTTTTTTTCGCTTTTAACAGCTCAACTGCAGCACTATTTCCAAACTTGGTTGATACTCAAACGGTTTTGTCAATTTTTGCATAATTAACATAGCGAAAACTGAAAAATACAATTTTGAAAAGCAAAAAAAAAAATAGAAATATATAATTCAATGAAACAATATTTGAAAAAAGTATGATTTTTATGTTTTTTTAAATATATTTACAAAAATTTGCATACAGCCTCAAAATCGAATTCTAAGCAACTTTTTCAAATCACTTTTTTGGATATCATGTCATCTAACCTCACTTTTCGCAGATTCACGGCATATTTTTTAAATTTACCGCCACACTAGAGTCACGTGACGTGTGTCAAAATAAATTTTGGGGTTTCTAGACATGCACAACGTATCTCCCAAAAAAGTTTTAGTATATTTTAATAATAAAAAAATTCCGATATGTTGCAATATTTATGCCGGTCACTGTATAAAAGTATGCTATGATTAACACAATCTATCTATCTTTTGTCAAATCAATCGAAAAATTAATGCACCTAAGGAAAGAATAAATTTCTTTAAGAATATTATGCAAAACCGCATCTGTGCTCTTGTTTTGTAAAAGCAATTTATAGAAAATCATTTAAAGCAACATGTTTCGGTTTAAAACTTAAAATCTTCTGGCTTTAAAATACGTCAATATAAATACAGATAACATTTTTTCAATATAATTTTTATATAATACGTAGAAGGAATAAGATTTATTATTATGTACCACACATTTAAAAATTGATTTTGCTAGATTCTTTTTTATTTAAATCTTATATATATTACAAAATTACATTAACAATTACTAAAATTAATTTCTATTCTTCTTTCTCTTTTATTAGGCAAAACACAAATGATTTCAACTCACTATGCAATACCTCTGTAACGTGTAATAATAATATAATAATAGCATACCGGACTCCCCTAGACATCTATTACGAAAAGACTACGTGTAACAACAAATTAGTGGCTACATAATTTTCGAAATTAGGTCGAAATCTCCACACACCACCGACAAAACTCCGAAGCATTTTTGTTTTCGTTTTTTTTTTCTAATAGGTAAAATTATGAACCAACCGTCGTCATTATTGTTACAATCTCCACGCCGAGTGTATAAACAATATTTTTTTGAAGTAATTGACAATTTTGCAATTTCAATTCAGCGTCCCGACATCGTAATCGCCACCTAAATCACGAAACTCATTACGGCGGCGAACTGATTTATCGCCAATCTGTTCCGCGTATCGGACAAAAAGATCTCTCAGATCGAGGGAAAAGTATAGCAGATACACAAACGCACCTATTTTATTAATCTATAGGAGATTTCGTCCGTGTATTGTGCGCCTTCACAGCAGAGATACGGGTGAGTTAAAATCTCATTGTGTTGTTTAATGCCGCAGATAGATGGATAGGTTTAGCGGTTCGTTTGGCGAGAAAACCCACATAAATATCCTAACGCAACTATCTATACAAACATAACCGTTGTTTGCTTGTTTTATATTTATATACATATATATTGTTTCGTTCCAGTAAAGTAATATAATCGCAATGGTAGATAGTAATAGCAAGAATGCCGGCCGTTAAGACGGATGTATGTGGTCGGTGATGCGTGTCCAGACGTTTCTGAAACAGCTTATGCAAGTGAATGGTTCACCAGCGCTGCGGAATAGGTGAAATAATATTGCGATAAGCACAGATTTATCTGTGATATGTACTACAATGCAACTATTAGGAATCGTGACACTTTTTTCTAAATAGTTTTTATTATTATATAACAGACGACTTTTTAAAATAGTGTTTCTCTTTTTTTTTCTTTTCTTCTAATCGTCTGCTAAATTTAAAGTGCCTATCCATACGCACACCAACGGATATCAAGCAGAGCGAAAACCTCACTTGGCTATGCTATATTCTTGATCGCAATCAAAGTCGGCCCAAATGCGCTGGGATTGGAGATAACAGCAGTCTTCAACATCAATCGCTACTTTGGCTAAATTTGGAATTTGAAGCTCAACTATAGTAATTTGCTTCCCATATCAGACTGCAATCTCAATTAATCTGTTGCATTCTATATATTGACATAATTAAATCGTACGGCAAGGGCCATAAAAACTTATGGACTTAAGAAGATCTAGATAGAAAGTATCAGGTTTTAATGCCAAATAATAAGGACTGGGAGGAAAGTATTCAAGTAAGAGCAGATTTGAACAGACATACCCCCAAAAGCTCTTTTGGTAAAGTTCAACAAAGACACAACGGTGTTCCAGGCTGAGGTTTGCCGGCATTCACCATTGTGTCAGAGAAATAGAGATATGTGCCGAATTAGGAAAAGCGTCGCTATTTTATCTGACAGCCAGTCAACACTTTAAAGCGATCAGTTCCACAAGTGTGGAATTTCATCTGGTTTGAGACTACGTAAGCACCCTAAATGAAGTAAGCACCCAAAGGAAAATAATATTCCAACAACTCAGGCGTGAAGGAACATGAGGCAGTGGACTATTTGATCAGACGAAATTCGTCAAGATCATTCATTGGAGCTGATCCTGTCTTTGGCAAATCGCAAATCTATCGATGAATATGGATACATGACGCGTCTAGAATATGGTGGCAAAAATTACCAGGAGCCAGACATAACCTGCTGAGTAAAGGCTGTCAAAAAATGATAGTGAGTTGGATCTGTCAACTGCTCACTATAGTCTGAATATGTAAAACAAAGACCTGGCAGATGACGCTATTTGCAGAATCTGCCAAAAGAAGGAAGAAAAAATCAATTCACTTGCTGTGCTAATGCGATGGCCCGACCAGGACAATGTTTTGTAGCACTACGCGTGAGAACCTACAGCTAACAGTTACATAAAACATAAGGAGCCGCTCACAAAGCATGGTAGATCTAATTAAGATAGCAAAGCTAGAGGGCGCTTTCTGGTACACAGTAGACCACAATAGATCTGAAAAGATGGCGGTAAAATACGTCCGTATAGCTCAGCTCTAACCTAATTTATAACTACACTAACAGAAAGCCGTTTGATGTTCTTCTTGAACGACATGTTAACATTCCCCTCGCACAATCTGCTCACTTATATAATTTCCACTTTCAAAAGTTCTTAGAAGTTTTACTACAGATGTGTCATTTATATATTAACAAATACTTAACATATCAATTGTTTGGAACAAGTCGTAGGATATATTACGAATAACAAAGGGCCCAGAATAGAACACTGAGCAATCCCATTGTCATACAATCGCGAATAAAAAGTGTTTTTTTTTAAATATTTTTCTGTGTAAAGTATACAGGTTTGCATCTATGTAGTTTACTCGAAAATTGTGCCAGGTGGTAACGAAATGGTTGGTTAACAAAAAAAAAAGAACAGAAGAGGAAAAGGTAGCCAATGGATAAATATAATATATCAAAACAAAATTATCTCTCATGCAAAATTATTTTGGAGTAATATGATGGTGGACGAGCTTCTTGAAATTGTAGAAGAATGTCCCTAAAGATTTCATATTTTTATCGGGATCGGTTCAGGATAAAACCTTTAGGGTTTTGTTTTAGAGATTTTCAAAAGACAGTATATTAAGCATCTGACGATTCACTTATTTTTTATGCAAGTCAAAGTCATTTATGATTTGTCCAGATAAATAAAATTAATTCCTTTGAAAATGATCTATAAACTCTTCAACAAAAAAATAGTTTAATTATTAATGCGTTACACTCCATCAACCCCTATCACCTGATGTTAAAAAATGTTAAATGTTTTAAATTTTCTAAATATTTATTGATGAATTTAACATCATACAAACTTAAAATTTTATTTTTCAAATTCTAATAACATTAATTTTAAGAAAAAGCAGGTGATTAGAATTATAATTTAATAATCTATCCAAATTAATCGGTTTAGAATAAAGATCTGTTACTATTTTATCTTTTGTGTGTATAGTTAGTACATCTAGAAAAGGGAAGGCATTATTTTTCTCCAATTCAACCGTGAATTTTGCATTAAATGAATTAAATTTTGTGAAAATATAATCAATTTTGTTTTGAAGCACTATTAATTACGAGTCGTCAGAATAAGTAGCTATAAAAGGTATATGAAAATATAATATACTATACATAAACTAGCTAGAATGTAGAATTAACTCTATACCTTCAATGAAAAAATCTTCAGGTACTCTGGGGTGACACAGCAATTGACCCCAATGCTTTTTTATTTCCTGTATAACTAATTCTTTCGGAATATTAGTAAATTGTGATTGTACGTCAGGAGATAAGGTAGTATAACCATCTGGACATTTAATATCTTATAGAAAAGTTTATTTAACTCCTCTATTACATTAAATATTAGAACGGAGTTCGTAACGCGTGATTGATCTGAGAAAAACTATTGAATTACTACATAAACAACTCGTGCTTCACTTGCTACAATCTCTTATTTTAGTAACAAACTCTGCAGAATTAATAACATTATATTTAAGAGAAATTCTTAAATTATTTAAGATTTTACAAAAGAATATACATAAGTTGTAAGTTGGAGAATTAACTGTAAATACTACTGGTCTTAGAAGGTATTTATCTTTATGAATTTTAATTAATCCATATGTTCTCAGAAGATATGAATGTAAATTTCTAATCAGTCTATAATCATTAATTGATATCAACTGTTTGTCTAACAATTTCTTTAGTTTCGTAATGTAATTATTAGCCCTACTTTCGTGGGGTCCTTAGTCATATACATACGAATATAAGTCAAATCATCAGACAATAAATCAATTTTCGCCGAGACGTTGCATTTTATAAAATAAATAAATAAACTGATCAAGATTGCTCAATTTTGGCAATAGCCAAAATGAAAAAAAATGCCTATAAAATAGAATATTCTAAGTGTAATAATAATTACACTTAGAATATTCTATTTTATAGGCATTTTTTTTCTTCAAATACTAAATTCCTACCTAATATGAGTATTATTCAGAATATTCGAAAGCAAGTAAAACAAAGAAACATATAATCACCATAAATAGGAACTTACTTCATTACACCGCTTATTTTATCGATGATGGCAAACCAGTAAATGTTCTCGCGTCACGATTAATAATTTCATTGTGAGTTGGTAATAAAAGAGTCTATTAGTTGCTTCCACTATACATATTTTGTTTTATTTTGTCGTTATAGGTCGTTATGTTATAGGTAAACACCATATCATTAAACTTGTTTTTTTTTTATATGCATCGCTATCATATTTTATTAATGTAACTATAATGTAACTATTCTCAGAATACAATGTATTCTAAGAAACTGTTTAACATTGAATGTTCAAACAATCTGAAAAAGGATGAAGCTATAGAAATTAGCCTGTAATTTGATAGATTATCAATATCACCTTTCTTATATATAGTCCAACAGAGCTAGTTTTCAGTGAGACTGTGAATACACCATCTATAAAAGAAGCATTAACTAAATGTGTAATAGGTTTTAGTAAGTTAATTAAAAAAAAATAATTAAACAAGCTGTTTGATTTTATTATATATTAAAAGCATTTCTAATTCTGTGTACGGATTTAAAAACACAGTGTGAGGATTAATATTAATATGGTTGTTGGTTATTGAAAAATTTGAAATAAAAGACGCTGTAGCAATTGATGCTTGTAAAAAAGTGTTTATTAAATACCTCAGCAATATCCTGGGGGCAGGTAACTATCTTACCATCAACTATTTTTGGGAATGTTAAGTGGTTGTATGTTTTTATTCTGTAAATCATTGATGAAACTCAAAGTCGTTCGTGTGCTGTTATTCGATATTGTAATCTGATCACCAAAAAAACTGTTTCGTACACTCAATCAATTTTGAATGTTGAATATAAATTTTGTGGGGTTAGATATCTCTTTTGCAAAATACAAAGATCATTAAGTCTAGCATTTGCTTGCCTTATAATTCATTATTAACCCAATTTCTACGTTTATTAGTGATTATTTTTTTATATTCAAAAGATATATATAATAATAATAATATTTATTGATTAAAGACACAATTGTGTGTATAATAAGTCAGGAAACACAATTAATGAAGCCACCACCAAACTAAAAAACAAAATTATAGAACAATAAATGAATAATCTTAATAATAAGATACAGAAACAAAAAAGGAATTTATAAACAGAAAAAACAAAACAAAGCAAAAGAAGATCGTATTACTCTCCGAAATATTCAGCCACGGAGTAAAAGAAATGTTGTAACAAAAATGCTTTTAGTGACTTTCGAAAACTTTTATAACTATCATGACATCTAATTTCGTTGGGTAAATGATTAAATATTTTTATTCCTAAGTTATATGCACCTTGACTAATAATATTCATTGAGATAGAAGGTAAGTGCAGTTGATCTTTTATTCTAGTGTCATAATCATGAATTTTCGCGTTGGTCGGAATATTTACTTTTGACTGGTATATGTAACATGACGATTCAAAAATGTACAAACCTGAAAGAGGAAGGATTTTATATTTTTTAAAAATTGGTCGACAGGAATCTAAAAATGAGCTCCAGCAACACTTCTAATCACAGACTTTTGCGTTAAAAATACTTGATGTGAACTTGCCGAGTTTCCCCATAAGAGTATACCATACTGTAATCTAGTCTGAATTTCAGCATAGTACAGTGAAATTAAACAATCCACAGATATCTGAGACCTTAAGCGTTTAAAAGCAAAAGCTTTTTGGTGTAACTTTTGCACAAAACTGTCACATTGCTCTTTCCATATCAACGTATGATCAAAAATCACTCCTAGAAATTTGGTACTATCACAGCAAAATAATTCTTTTTTGTTTATAGTTAAATTATAATGTTGGATACTCTTTTGTCTGGCATGAAATACCATGTATTTTGTTTTTTCTAAGCTTAAAGACAGTTTATTTTGCGAAAACCAATTGCATAAGTTATTTAATAGAGAATTTGTTGTTTTTTCAGTAATATGAGTATTTATATTAGGAGCTGTTAATATTACGATATCATCAGCATAAATCGTCAGGTATATATTTGATAGAAACAAGACTGTATCGTTTATGTATAAATTGAAAAGTGTTGGACCTAGCACTGAACCTTATGGAATTCCAGAATCCGAGGGTAACCACGATGATTCAATCAAAGTATCATTTCCCCCATTGTTTCTGTAACGTACCTTTACCATTTGCATTCTGTTGTTAAAATATGAAGCAAACCAGCGCCCAAGTACTCCTCTTATTCCATATGATTCAAGCTTTTGTAACAAAATTTCACGTTGTACACAGTCGAAGGCTTTCTGTAAATCGCAGAACACACCAATAGCTACTTTATATTGATCGATATTTTTTAGGATATTGCAATAAAACTGAATTAATGCGGTGGAGGTAGACTTTCCCTTTTTAAATCCATGTTGACTATTACTAATAATAATAATAATAATAATAATAAGTATATTCATGTAGACACATTACAGTGTATATGAATCGTCATATTATAATTCAAAAGTATAATACACAAACAGTACAGCGAGGGCGATACAAAAAGAAACATGTACAACGCTCCCAAATTACTTAAAAGAAAACATTCGATCTAATCAATTCAAGCAACGTCTCAAAACATTTTTGACAGATATGGCTTTCTACTCTGTTGGGGAGTTTTTAAATCCAAGATACGAGTAACTTGTATACTGTTTTTTATCTTTTGTCTTTGTATGTTACTCGTCTTGAGTAGTATGTTTTTTGCAATTACAAAAAACATACTACTCAAGACGAGTAACATACAAAGACAAAAGATAAGAAACAGTATAGAAGTTACTCTTATCTTTTTGCAACACAAAAAACATACTACTCAAGACGAGTAACATACAAAGACAAAAGATAAAAACAGTATACAAGTTACCCTTATCTTGGATTTAAAAACTCCCCAACAGAGTAGAAAGCCATATCTGTCAAAAATGTTTTGAGACGTTGCTTGAATTGATTTGATCGAATGTTTTCTTTTAAGTAATTTGGGAGCGCGTTATAAAAATATCTACCTGCGTATGAGGGATTTCTTTTATATAGTGAAGTTCTGTGACTCTCCAGCCGCAGTGATCTCTTGATGAGAACTAATGATGCTATGTTTGTCAAGAAAAGAATTTAAACGGTCTAACATACAGTATTCTAAAATTTTTGAAATTACAGATGTCAAAGCTACTGGCCTATAATTTGAAATATCTGTAACTATGCCTTTTTTATAAATTGGAATAATAGTAGCATGTTTTAAAACTGTTGGAAAAATTCCTTCTGCGAGAGATATATTTATTAAGTGAGTTAATATTTCACAAAGGTATAAGTTAAATTCTTTAATCACCGAAACAGCAAGACCATCGGGACCTGTTGTGTATTTATTTTTTAATTTAAATGTAATCTTGTACACTTCATCTAATAAGTATCAAAGTAATAGAAAAAATATTTTTAGAAACCATCAAATTTGCTATTAATATAATTAGCTGAATACACATCATACCAATTCTCTTTATCTAAATATTATCTATAATTGTGCTGGACATGTAATTAACTCCAGTTGGCTCAAATAGTTTTGTATATAATATATCATAAAATAAAACAAACATAAGTTTATAGATGGACAACAATTGACGACCATATAAGTCGAAAATAATAACAAATCTGCCAAATTAATTAATTATGCATTCTGAACTAGTTCGCAAGATTTACTTAGCTTATATAATTTTGTAGCGCGTTGCGTTAACAAAACACATAAAGATAAACGTTCAAATAACATTTTAAACCAGTGGAAAATTTTGAATGATAAATATCCGATGTCTCCTTATGCAAATAAATAAAGATATCCAACAGCCCAAACGTACGGAGGAATTCCACTACGTAAGAGATATTGGCGCCTCCAAAAACTTTCTTTTAACGTTTAGTTAGGTATAAAAAAAATCGCTGGCAGTAATATGAAAGGAGTACACATGCAAAGGTAAAGAAACACGGGAAACTTTCAATGTCACATGCTGTTTGTATATAGACAGGTAAATGTTTATTTACTGGACGCAAAAAAAATAAATAAAATGTAAACAATAAAAGCAGTAAATTTGTTTGCTTTAACATGAGATTTTCTTTTATATATTTTAACATGACGTGGATTAAATTTGATTTTTGTCTTCATATCTCAAAGAAATATGTTTTGCCAGGACAGCACCTCTGCAATATCTTAGACCAAAAACTAAACAGGTTTTGTCACGGACAAGAGCAATAAATAATAAAACAGGTACGAAAAAGTTCTTTGAACTTGCGCGAAGTTCTTCAAATTTATATAGCTGTAAAATAACATGTTGCTGATTGCTGTCATTATTCGTCGGATAAAATTACATGTGCATGTATAGAGTATAAAAGTTTGCAGATAAAAAAGTAATAAGATTTCCTTAGAGCATTGAACCCGTAGCAAATTTTGAAATTATCACGTTTCGAATGCTAATAACAGTAAATTTTTTATGTTGCGAATGAGTTTTTCATTTAATTTTTTTATCCTTACAGGAGGTGCATGGTCATGAAGGGTTGGTTTGATGCGTTTCGGAACGATGGCGGACCTACTCTCTACAACTTCAACAATAGAACAGCTGTTACAGGGGATGTTACCTTGATAACGTTTTTGACGATATTCTGCACGCTTTACGTGGCATTTTTAATAATTTTTCCTGGAATTAGAAAAGAAGTAAGTGCATTTTCATGTATATTAAATAGACTAAATGATTGCGTAATTAACAGAAGCATACCATACTATTCCTTTGATGTTCGAAACATTGTATATATCTACAATTCACAGGAAAGTGTCTTGTAGTTGTTTAGCTGGCCATTCTCTTTCTAAATAGTTCCATTCTACAATAAATTTTGCCCAGTGGGTAGTTCCTATTTCATTTTAAGTGACCTTTATTCGAGATTAGAATACGTTCTAATCGCTTGTTGTGCCTTTATAGTATGTCTTATGCCTTTGAATAAATTGTAAGCAAAAAAAAAATAATAATAAGTAAAGGATTGTATAATAAATGAATAAATTACAGATGATTTGCAAATGATTTGTAAGGATAAATATTATGCGTTGTTTACTTAGAAACGGCTATAAATTTGATTTTTTTTTATTGTCTAATAAATCAACAACAAATATATGCAGAAATAGCAATGGGTAGTTGGGAAAGAATATAATAGGACTTACATAAATTGGGTATGATCTTCATCAACCTGAAATATAGCCCATACTTATGAGTATATATTTCTTTGATGAATTCATTCATATTCTTGTTACTTTAAAGCAACGGTAAAACATTATGAAAAGTCTCTCATAAGCATAAAATGTGTTTTATGAAACAAAGACAAAAGGCTAAGATTGAAATATTGCAATAATAAATTAGGAAATAATTGTCAGAAATACAAAAGCGAATCACCACCACATTAAAAATAAAAGATGTTTAAGAACTGAGAGAGAAATCTTTGAACAATCGAAGTTTTCCGAAAAAAAACCACAGAAACTTGAAATATATTGGCTCTTGGCCTAACTTCTAATTATATAAAATTCTCTATCAAAAAGCTTGCAAAGTGTGTACACTGAGAAAAGAATTTAATAATCATAAATAAAAATACAATTATCGTAAGTAAAAAGTTCAGCTGGATAGGGGACAAAAGCACATTACTTAGCACTAGTAAGAAAGAGATCCTAAACACTTATACTAACAACAAGCAATCTAAGTTACTTATGGTCTGCTTCATACCGGTAATTTATGAAGTTACTTATGATAATTTAACTGAAGTTGTAAACCAAAGAATATATGCAGTTGCGGTAAGTAAAAGATGTGCTCATGTCAAGTAGATCTATTGCTATGAGTGAACTATAATGGCTATCACACTCTCATTATTAACCTCAATAAATGCAAGCTATTTGGATTACTTGTGATAAGGAAACAGTATCATTAATGGACGTTCACTAAATACCTGATATATAGAAGGTAATGGTTTGCTATAAATATACAATATACTTACCTTAAATTTGTTGTTTAACTTATGGGTAGTGCAGGAAACGAGGAAGTTTAGTGAATATTTAATATAAATTTAAATAAAAAGCAGTATTGTTAGTAATAGTTTTATTTTGTATAGGACAAACACAGTGACTACCTGATATGAATGAAAGATATTGGTTTCACTTTAACAACAGTTTTTTTAAAGAATTTACAACGTAATGACTCATAAAATATATTCCTTAATAATGAAAAAAAAATGAACAAAGCAATAATAAGAGATAAGGTAAATGGAACCCCCTTGAAACGTTATTTAGTTATTGAAATTATTTAAATCTAAGCAAAGGACAAAGAGAAATATGCCTTTGAAGTTACAAATAATCACAAACAAAGAAATACTATACCTAGGTGGTAAATTTGCGCTTTCTGTTGGTTCTTTGCACTGGGCAGTGTCTCGGCGAGTTGATCCTCTGTGGACGTACGTTGCGGTTATGTCCGGTGATCGCCTCGAATACGGCTTCTTCGTCGCGGTATCCCTAACTGCAGATGGCACTTGGACTGTCGGATCACTAGCGACGGCATCCACACTTTAACTTCATCAGCGGGCGCACATATCATCACAATGATGGAGAATTCAAATATCCCACCACGTGGTTTAAAACTGCAATCTTGAAACATCCGATTGCTTATAGGCTCGGTACTTCTTCTTTCGCTGGGATTCTTTATACGGATGGAGCCTTGAGTTAACCCACCCAGTATTTTTAATATATTTGCGTTCCAACTGGCCTACAATGACCGTACTCCTTGGCCACTCTCTTTCGACGACCTTTTCACACGTCCGTAACTCTTACTTGACGCTATCCCGCGCTTGCGCGCGCAGCAATCTCGGGGACTATTTTATTACTCCGCCGCATTAGCCAATCAGGAATAGTAAAACAATCACGGGGTGGCAGCAAAACTCAAATAAATATAGTTGTGGCAAGTTGTTACTTATTTAAGAAAATACATGAGTTTAATAGCGATCACCATTGTTGTTACTTCTACTAACCATGTGCTGTAGTCATAAGTAATACGTTACTTAGCACAAATTCGCAGGTATTAATTAACGAGAATAGTTCCAAGTAACATTTTATCTATTGTAAATAATTTTTTATCAAGTAAACACTTTACTTAGCCCATTTTTCTCAGTGTACGTATAAATGAAAATGTATTCAAATACCTGCCATTACTTTTTCGTTGTTTTTCCAATAATGTTCCTAATAAACTTAACAAATATATGCAAATCGTTTATAAAGACAATAAAAAAGCGTTGGCGCGAGAATGGAATCCTGAGGAATCCCAGCAGTTGCACAACGGACTTCGGACGTGATCTCACCCTCCAGCCTAACTCTCTGTACTCCATTTCTGCAGTTCGAATGTGCTGCCTCTAATGCCATATCTTCCCATTTACTCAAAAGTAGTAATCAAAGGCCTTGGTCACATCAATAAATAGTCCACATGTACATTTTTTATTGTCAAGTGTTAAAAATATTGATAAACTTTGTAACAGCTGTGTCAACACATTTATTTTTTAAGAACCCATGTTGAAAAACACACAGCCCGGAGTTCAACAAGAACTTGATTAATTTGTTATTTATGGCGCTTTCATCAATTTTAAAAAAGATTGGCAGCAATAATTGACTGGCCTATAATTGGTCGCATCACCGGATTACGCTTTAAATAATGGCTTTAATTTTTCTTGATAGCTTTCAATGAAAGTTAGATTAATAAGAAATATTATCGGATCTAAAATAAAATCCTTAATATCTTTCAAAAGCGAGGTTCAAATGGCATTCCACCCTCACGTCGTCGACACCTTAAAATTAGATATAACATCTAATCTTTCATAGTAACAGGAGTCAAAAAAGAAAGAATCTCTATTAAAAGGTATTTTTGTCTGCAGAAACCCATGATCAGGAATATCAGGGTACGGATCATTATTTATCTGTGATTGAAACGAAACAAAAAATTCCTTAAATTTATTAGATGACCCAATTCAGCCCCTGAATTTTTGATTAATTGATTTTGTATATTCTTTTATATACCACACTTCCTTAAATGTTCTTTTACAAGAGTTATTTTCAAAATTAATGGAATTAAGGGATATCGGTTTAATCACTCCACAATGACTGCTGCATGTACCATCTTTAACAAATTAAATGCGAATTGAAGCTCCACAAATCTTAGATTATTTATTTATGCAACCGAAATCACAAGTACTGCGTACTAAACATTGCATTATTCAGAATTGTTTGCAAATAATTTTTAATTACTATTTCAATGCGCTGTAGCTTCGATTGCATTAATAATGGAAGATTTGTGGAGCTTAGATGTTGGTCAATTCCCTGTGGGCATTTTTTGTCATCTAAATCGTGTTTTCGACTGTGTCGTTAAATTGATACGGTATAAGACGCACTGTTTCTAAATGGTTTAAAGACTTCCTAAACCGGAAGAACTCAATTACTTAATATTCAAAATCAATCAGCGGCCAAAAGTACTTTTTTTTTAAATCCTCCAACCCACCTGTTAGTAGAGGCCTCTCTCACGAAGTGAAGCATTTTGGGAACCGATTTTATTTTTAATTTTTATTAATGATATTATGAATTTTTTGTTGGAGTACGAGTTGACTATGTATTCTGAAGATATTAGTGCATTTGTGTCTTCCAATAATATATCAAATAGTCAAAACAATGTTAATTTTTCGTCTTTAAATGTATGGTTTTCCCGTAATAAATTATTATTTTGATAAAACTAAATATCTTATATTTCATAATTCTCAGTACAAAACTTATTTCAATGTAAATATCGTTTTAAACGATATGAAAATAAACCGTTTAAACGAACTTAACTTTTTAGGTTTATGTATCAATCACAACTACACGGCTACAGCATAGTCAAAAGCATTCTCACTTTCTGTGTTGATAAACCGTAATGGATATTTGCAGATTCTAACAAATATGTAACTAATTTGCGTTCTTGCGTATCCGTAAAAACCTTTTTGATCATCTTGGGCAGCGGTGTGCGTAAATACTTCACTCCCACTTGCTTTCTGCTTTTTAAATATGAAAACAATATGTCCAAGAAGGGTAGATTTTGAAATACCGTACTGGTTAGCGGCTTGTCTAGCGGTGAAATTTGTTCTTCTTTCTGTTGTCACATGTTTCTCAGTCGACTTTATTCTTTTCTTGCTTTTACTTGCTTCTTGGCATCTGTAATTAACATTTAATATGATGAACAAACCAGTTTACTATAAGGTTTAGTACTTTGGGACATCTCCCAAAGTACAAGCCTGTAATTTTACAATAGTATTAATTTCATTACAAGTTCAATGGTAAACTGGACAATTTTTGTGAAACTACATAAGCCATAATTTGCATTTCAAACGATTACATGAAACAACGAAAAGGTTTGTCAGACAGCAATGCGATGGATAACAAAAAATTGCTCTTTTCTATCAATGCGGATGCATATTCTAAAAACCATCACATATTTTGATTCGAAAATGACGTCCTGGTCCTACACAAGCAACAAAGCACCAATATTCCACCAACCGACAATCACAAAACGTTCACCTCTTTCAAATTCGATCGCATTCTCTTCAGGTCGCCCATAAATAAGAACAGTGAGGAGAAAGCCCTACACCAACGTCGCCGCATGACTTTCGTGAGGAAAAAGGCGCCGTAATTAACGTTCTCAACGATTATTTACTGCGATCAGCGGCTCGCTATGACCACCGTGCTAGTCTAGTCGACGATTATTAATACTAAATCTAATCTACATACGCGCAAACATTTCGAAACGTCAAGACAAAACGCGCAGAACAAATCGCCGTGGTTCGTAAGATTTACGCGATTTGGAACCGCAAAAGGACGCCGGTAAGCACGGACTAATTACACGTTTGCAAAACTACCTAAATTACTGTGTGGAAACTGAATGCGTTTTAATAGCTCTGAGAGGTTTTTGTTTTTTGTTAAGGAGTTCTAAAGTGCGCTGTCAGAAGCAAATGTCAAAGCAACGAATTTGCAAAAAATAAAGTTTATGAGTCTGATCTATAGTTAAAGATACAAGTATACTATACAGTATGTCCATGAATAAATTTTACAAGAGGGAAAATACCCATCCCATGCTATCGTCCAATAAGATAAAGTGTGATTCAAAATAATTCTCCTCGCACTTAGCCAAAGTAGAGTGAGATAATAGACTCTGCATGTCGATTTTTTTATATAATTTGTCAAATTTGTCAACATAACATTTGATATATTGGAATGGTACACTTTATCGTGCCCTGCGCTGTACGCCAAAAAGTAATGGGTCGTCAATCTACTTATGAAAATTATATTTTTTGTTGGGCGCCGTAAGATTGGTAAATTATAATATCTATTATTTAATTGAGATAAAAAAAGAAACTAGTACAAGAATCTTTTTTCGATCAAAATAACCACTCCCAGATCGTGCAGTTCTATGAGTATTTAAAATATAGTACGACCCTGTATACTAAATCACAAAATACGATGATAGAAAATTTAAACAAAACGTAAATAAAATTATGATTTCGATTTTATAAACTAATAAACCAATAAAATAAGCTGTAACATTTTGGCGGTTCTTCGGCTCTGGGTGTGATCTTGGCGTGGTCGGTATTATTTTCGGCGCACACAGTGGTCTCGTCTGGAAATTGCCTCGATTAAACTACGTCGTCGTACTCTCTGGAGTCTGTATTCAGCCTTCTAGCTCGGGAAATTCCCTGCATACAGCGGCACAACATGACTGGTAATACTCAATCTAATACAATTACGAAACTTCTCCCTCAGGAGGTTTATTCCTTTGCACAAAAGGCACTCAGGAATCACAGGGCTATCATTAGCTCGCTACGTGATGCACTTTGAATAGTACATGCAACTGTGTTGTCGTCAGCATCTAATGGCGGCTCCTTCTACAACCGCTCTCCAGCCGAACTGCACGTCCACACGCTTTGGACGCTGGCTGGCGACTTTTCTTTGTTCGCTTGCGTACCTACGCTCTCCCACGTGCTTCCCCCGACTGCCCGCTAATCAGGGACGTTGCGCTGTCCTCATGACCGCGGGAACTATCTTTATTTGTTCATTCCTTTCTTGACACCGCTTACGTCAGCGCATACGCACACTCCCAGAGATTAAATAGAACTAAAAATACGTTACAAATTCTACATGTTTTATATGTTTACATAAATAGAATGATCGATAAAATCGAATACCTTTTATTAAGAAAGTAAATGGTAAATTAAATTTAAAATAAAATATATTCTAGACGTCCAATTACTATATGTGTTTGTCTAACACAGACACAATACACTAATACACAGACAGGTTTTTAAAAGCTTTTTCTCTAGTATATTTTCCTGATTTATTTGGACCGTTTCCGTTGTATTGTGATGCCTCCTTAGTGTTGGTTCTATATCTGTTGGTATTATGTCTCCTACAATTTTAACTTGTTGTTTTGTTAGTCATATATTAATTCATTATGTTTTACTTCAAACGTTTGTCTTTGGCTTTTTACTTTCAAAGATTCGATATTTGACGTTTTTTGTGGTATTAATCATTAATCATATTAACATTATTTATCATTTTCAACTTGTCTACTCAGAACTTAGTTTTGTATTTAACATTAGAATACAATTTTTAAAGCATTTATATGATAATCATAGTTACAAGTTATTATTTCATTCCCATTTTATTATATTTCAATTGCAGAGACCTGAAGATGGCGTACCTTCAGCCGAAACATGTCTCACATTTATGAATGAAAGGACATTTAAGTATACTTCGAATTAAGAAAAAAGTTTAAATACGTCAGTAATTATTTATATTTTAGATTCAATTACATCTTTGGATTGATGTATGGATGTATATTAGTGGGTGGGTAGCACAAAATTGCTGTTCTTCGATCAATCCTTTAATTTTTAAAAAATTTCACGTACAACTAGTTTCGGCCTAGGCCATCTTCAGGTATGTTTGTAATATCTGTTGAAATCGATGAAAATTGTCAAAATTTTAACATTTGGTGAAGTATTTTATTTATATTTAGCATCCCAAAATTTGGTGATAATAAATTTTCCCATTTATATACAAAATACTTCACCAAATGTTAAAATTTTGACAATTTTCATTGATTTCAATGGATACTACAAACATACCTGAAGATGATGCCCTAGGCCGATACTAGTTGTATGTGAAATTTTTATAAGTTAAAGGATTGATCGAAGAACAGCATTTTGTGCTACTTACCATTATATATTTTATATTATTATTAGAAAAACCTAAGGACGTTGAGAATGATCAAGTAGGTTTCCTTAACAAAAAAATTAAAAGCGGAACTTTTGAAAATCAATTTGATCAGTAATACTAACAAAGGATTATTTATTACTTACCCATTTATTATTATAAGGTATTGCTGTTATATAGATAGTATTAGGAAGAAAGGACAGGCAAATAGTGGGTCTCTTGTTTATTTGGAAGCACTTCTAATTGCATTAATACAGATTGAAGCAAAACACAACGCGATGCAATTGCGCTGCACGCCTACTTCGTACATTTTTTTTAACCGAGAACGAATTTAAATTAAAATTGATTTGAGAATTGCAAAAAAGAAACAAATACAGATATCAGAAGTATCGAAACATACTGCCAAGAATTAGTACCTTTCAGTGGTGAGATTTCAAACCACATGCCTTTAGAATTTTATTTTAATTTACCTTTATATCACTTTTCAGTGTTAAGATGCTACTTAACGGTTGTAACATCCTATTTTATTTGTACTTTCGTCTTAAAAAAAAATCATAAAATTACGAGAAACAGTATTAGTTTTTAGGTATTCTCACCACAAAGCGATCACATTGATTATCGTGTTTTGCTCAAACAATTACTTGGTCAGTGGTAAAATTTGCTCAAGATTGTATGTGATGTATGTGTCATAAATAACAAAGCAATTATTTCAAATACATACCGCATACTTTCATTATCGAGGCCTACTTTATCATCGAAGCGAGACATCGTTAAGAATATTGTTGTATAACATTATATAGGCCTTAGTTTATGATTTCAGTTTTAATTGAGGTAATCAGTAGTACCTATTCATTACTATTACTGTTATTACAACCATGTATTTTACTACATCTATTCATACTAGGAATCCTTGAATTAATACTGAAACAATTAACTTTTTATTCGCTGTGTATTCTAATAGAATCAAATGATATTTAATTTTATTTACATCGATACTAGATATAAAACGTCAAACTAAATACTTAAAGCGATTAATCGAAAAACTATGATCATAGCGGATCATAACTCATTTTGTCAGAATCACCATGCCACCTTTTTGAATTATGTTGTTTTAAATTTTAAATATTAATGCCTAACTAACACATTTTTCAACTTTGTTTTAGAGATTCACGACCTTCTTTACAGTCACATTAAGCTTATTCGTAGGAGCGACAATCTTAGGTAAATTTCCAATTCATCATTTCCGGAATTTGTATTAATCAGATGTGATTTCAGTGTCAATCTTCGGATCGAATTGGCACGTTGGAAACCAATCGATAACCAGCAGTTACCGCGCCTTCTCCAAAGAGAAAATCCATGCGAATCTAAAGGTGTACGTGGGACTGCAACATGTTAATATCACACTGCGAGGTACGTAAATGTACTAACGATGATATATTTACGATATCCACCTAAATCCTTATTCCTATTACCCTACGCGAAAATGTACGACGTTGGCATAATAAACTAACTGTTCGTGACCGCAATGAAGCTTGGAAAAATAATACATTCCATTAGCTTAAGTAATTTTATGTTTTATGTTAGCATATACTTTGCACACACTAGATAATATGCAACTGGATCAGTAGCTTTCGTGTATGTATGTATAATATATGCATGTTCATAAGTAGATACTATTCACTCAATCATAAAATCAATACTAAATGTCTAAATTATGATATCTGAGTGTTGGCAATGTTATTAATGTTTCTTAAGTAAACCCAAATATTGTTGTCATTGATTTATATTCAACGAGCTTTGTACAACACTGGAATTCACGACGCGTGCTCAAAAAATAATCGCTAGGCAGCTGGGCGCCTTTGGATGTGGCAGAATCCAAACCACAACATTCATTGCATCTATACGTAGTTTCGTCTTTCATATCTGTTATAGGATGTTATTTGCTAAGAAATGATATAATAAGAAGAACTACATAAAAGATAATATGTCTTCGCTACCCTCTATCCTTTATATCCTATAAGGACGGACATGGTTTAATTAGGGATGTTGTGTCTACTCAGTTACCTATTGCAATGGGGGGGCGCCAAGGCTCAATCTTGGGTCCAATTCTTTTCATCCTGTTTATCAACGATATTGTTAACTTTGTGCATTATACTTTGATCATTTACGCAGATGACACCTCTGCTGTGGTAACCGGTGCGGATACTAAGGATGTATGTAAAAGGGCTGAGAGACTTCTGGATGACCTGGGTCAGTGGTTTAACATCAATAAACTATGCATGAATCTATCTAAAACCAATTATATGCGTTTCCGTCCTTCTAACTCTAAAAATAAGTCAGTTTCTAATGATAATGTGCAGGTTAATGGTTTTGATTGGAACGAAAAACTACCGTAAATTTTTGGGCTTAAATATTGATGAAATTTGAGTTGAAAAATCATTGACTCGCTTTAGTTAGAAAATCAATTCGCATGTTTCCAAATTAAAAATTTAAAACATATAATAGACTTTAATTACTTACTTAGCTTTTATTATGGTCGGGTATACAGTGTTATCCAGTACGGGATTGTATTCTGAGGCGCGGCGGTTTCATCAAACGAAGTCTTTCTGGCTCAGAAGCGTGTTATTCGATGCATGGCAAATATTAAAAGTACAGACTCTTGTCGGCCATACTTCATCAAATTTAATATTTTGCCCTTGCCTAGTGTGTATATACTAGAACTTTTGATGCACATTTTCACAAATAAGAAGGCCTTTGTCAGGAATGGTGACCTACATTCATATGATACGAGACAAAAAGCAAATATAGTATATCCTTAAATAGGCTCAACATAACAAAGAGATCCCCAACCTCAGCTGGGTTGACACTTTCAATTTACTACCACCCGAAATAGTGTCGTTGAATAATGAAAAAATCTTTAAGATATGGGTGCGCTCCTTGTTGTTTCAGCGAGAGTTTGTCGCACTTTTTAAATAATTGTTTTATAATTATTGTATTTTACATATATACATGTATTTTTTGACTTGTCCTATACACTTTTTGTGTCGCTTGGATCAAAAATTTCTATCTATCTATCTATCTATCTATCTATCTATACGTTATGAACATATATGACGTAACTGCAAACATGCACTGTCTGGCCTGTAAGAATTCATTCTCGTTGACAGTTAATAAAAATTTCGTATTAACCACTTCAGCATTAGTAGACGCAACGTCAAAAGTTACAGTAACAAGAAGATAAACGGAAAACTGTGCTTGATACACTTTATTTATGAAAAGTTGAATAATTACAATTTGTCCTAAACTCCGTGTCACGCAAGGCTACCTATTCTAAGTACTATATGGATTCCATAGCGATCGAAATGTTCCTACTATAGCTAAATAGTTATTTTATGGTTATTAATAATAATAAAAATATAATAAATCGCCAGCCATCAGTTGTTATTATGCTTGCGCCCATGAAACGGCTATAGTCATCTCCCAGCATTCCCCAAAGCATAAGGGAAAACCATGGAAAATCTATACTCTGAAAACAGGACTTCGGAAATAGTCCCAGATTACTGATAGCCAGCAAATTATTATCCTTATTAGCCTCCGCGTCTCCTCAATTCCAACAGCTGTGCCTTCTCAGGTAGCTGCTCCGTCTTCAGAAAGATGGACCAGTAATGATCTACAAATAAATAGAACAACAGCAGTACCTATTCTAATATTTAACAATAACTTAATCCTAATTATTCTAACCAATTGTAATTAAACGACATATTTATATTTTAAATATTTATGTATACACCCCAACTATGCTAATATGTATAATTTGACACTAATTCAGAGCACTGATGACGCTGAAATATTCATTTATAAATACGTACTTCCCTACTAACTATTCAAACATAATGGCATAACCTAACTAATTCTTTAAGAGCATTACTAAAGATTCCCGCTACTTAACTCATTAGCTGATGCCCTAACTTCCGTACGTGACCGCCACTCATCAGTGAATGGACATCCAAATAAAGCTCCCTTTCCCCACCTGCATCCACCCCACCACATTCACAATACGAATCACTAACCTTCACAATTCTTCATAGATATGATTTAAAATTATCATGACCCATTATTAATTCCACTGCTTGCTACGACAAACTAAGCTTCATTTCCCTAAAACTATTAAATTTATCCTTACCGATAAACTTCCTAGTCCACCTCGTATATCAACTAATATCCCACCTGCCCTACGAATCACTATCAAGTTTATCTGTAAACACTTTTTTAGCTATGCAAGCTGAAATTAACCCATGCAATTATCGCGTTATTCCCTCTAAACGCCGACTCTTTTGCTAATTGATCCACCGATTGTACCTACGTAAGCCCTAGTCCTAAAAAGTTTTACACCTCCCTCACGTAACTTAACCCAAGTATCTAATAACAATCATCAATCGGATTTCTTAAATTCCCTAACACGTCGAATACAGATAAGCTATCTTAATTCATCACGTCCCGCATAAATTCCCATTCGCGCCTACTATAAACTACTACCTGATTTTATTGACAACTAATTCTGCCTGAAGATTATTCTAATGATCCCCCAACTTAAACTTGTGATTATATGTTTTAATACTCCTATTATGAATAACAAAAGCCGCCCCTGTACTATCCTCACCCTTCGACCCATCCGTAAAGATTTCTAAATTCTCTCCAAAAGTGCCTATAAATTGGTTATAAGTTATGCTTTTGAATTTCACAGAATGAATTCGGCTTCCTATATTTAATCTCATTTCCAAATCGCCCTGTTCTAATTGAATTCCCGTTGCCGTAATTAAACCTTTAAACCCTATTTTATTCGCGTCTCTACGAAATTTAGTTCCTTCAAACGTAAATCTACTGGTAATATACCCGAAATAACGCACGCCGCATCTGCCGAAATAGATGAATACGCGTTCGTTGCCCTAACCGTTTGCTCATACCGTCCCCGCGTACAACATTGACGGTTGTACATAGTACCCGCCGCATTTTCGTTTAAACCCCGCCTGACCCTAGCCGATGTTCTAATTTTATTACTCATTTCCCTACCTTTCGCGGTAATATACTGAACATACCTTTTAAAATTTGATTTATTATCTAAAATAATCCCAAGATATTTTTTTTTTTTTAAAGGGGTGGTAATGCCTAAGCTATATGATTAGCTTATCAGGCCCCCTCAGAGCCAAATCTCCCTCCTAATCAACATTACGACCCCGGAAAAAAACCGATTATCGTAATTGACCAGAGCGAGATTTGAACCCCGGACTCCGCACTGATAGCCAAGCGTGCAAGCCACTCGACTACCAGCCAGGCAATTTAACAAATACATTGCAATAATTTCTACCCTCTCCTAATTTAAACATAAATCTACTGGTAATATACCCGAAATAACGCACGCCGCATCTACCGAAATAGATGCATACCCGTTCGCGGCTACACGCGTCCACCCATATCGCCCCCGTGTATAACTGATCTGATTACTTTTCCATTTACACCATTCGTACACACGATAAGTAGGTACGCATGCGGATATTATTCATACCCTCACATTATACCTTAGCATTTTTGAATGAAATTACGAATTACTACAAGCGTGACTGTCGCAATTTTACTACCTACTATTGTATGCATAATCCAATGCGCCTATGCGGCAATATTATTCCACCTTTCATTGTATGACTGCGATATAATGCAGTCGTATACATATCTAGTTATACGTAATAAACGCATGCATTCTTAGAATTGTGTTGTTTTACTCGATTGAATCATAAATTAAACGGTGCCTTTTATAAAAGCTCCCTCAGTACTGTGGTTTTAAGTAGCCGGCAAAATGAAATACTTACAGAATGCTTTACTGGGAGACCGTAACTATTCCCGTAACGGGCGAGTGCAGCTAATAAACGCTGTCAAGCGTTTCATAAGAATGGAACGGCCATATGCCCCTATAATTGCTTAATTTGAACGGCTAAAATGGTCGTGTAATTGAGACGTAAACTGATAGAGGATACCGTGGAGTTTTTGTGACCTCACCGAATGGAACGATTCAAAGAGTGCTATTTTAATTGAGTAAATTTAAAACGGTATTGGTTTCGATTGTTTAACTTTTAAAATAAATTGAAAGTGAATTATTTCGAAATCCTATTGAACCGTATTGATTCATAAGTAAGGGTTAACTGACTGTGACTGAATAATGAATATTCATTAGATTTATTTGAAATATCTATCTCAAAAATCACCTAATTGTTAGGAATAATAATAATAATAATAATATTTATTCCCATGTATAGGGATTGTCGAAGGTAGAGGAGAATAGGAACTTATAAATATAAATGCGTTACTCACCCAATATAATCTTAATGTACGCTTAAATAGAACAGAATCATCTATAATTTTTATGTTTGGAAAGGCGTTGATTGTTCGCTTTCGAACAAACAACCCCAAAATAATGCGCATTATTTCTAAGAAAATATTCCTTAACTTAACTATTTCCTGTTGTAATTGAAATTGTTATTAAAGATTTCTAGTGTATGTTGACACCCAGAAATTTCCAGACACAGTTTATTATTAATAAAAAAAATGTTTATTTCTGTTATTTTATATGTTATATCCGAAAATTATGGAAATAGTTATTCTGTGGTACCCTATATAAGTTCTTCACTAAATATGATGTAATAAATAAACAACAGCATTATTTTCTTAAGAATAAAGGTATCGACTCAGCTCTATTTGATTTTGTTGTTGGATTGTTGTTTACGTCTTGGAGAATAAGCAGATTCCTTATATATAGAAATTCTTGCAGAAATTGGAATATTACGATGTAAGAGGAAGTCCCTTTTATTCTTCAAACCTTACGGGTCGAATAGAAAACAAACAATGTTATAGTCTGAAGGAAAACGTGCATACTCAAAGGAAACTGTTGTTAATAGGGGTGTCCCACAGGGCAGCATCTTAGGACCTCTCTTATTTGTTATTGATTTCAATGATATATATGCTGTCGGCGATTTACACTTTTACACACATTGTTAAAGATGACTTAAATTCATTAATCGCCAAGGGGGTAGATATATGTAGTGGATGAAACATGGCATCAAAACAGTTGAGTCTTAATCATAACAAGACCAATATAATGTTACTTAATAGTAAACAAGGTAGTTATCCTGATACGGCTACACTTAATACCTTTGCTTATGCCGTTCAATATAATATTCGTATGTTAGATGTCATGATAAACGATTCTTAAAAAAAAATAACACATAGATGTTGTTTGTAAGGAACTTGGTAGTTGCTGTTACGCTGTTCGTCAGCCAAAAACTTAGTAAGTTACCAAAGCTTGCGTTTGGTATACTACAGCTGATGTCACTTCCACTTGAAATGCAGAATTATGGTTTGGGGTGGCAGTAGTGACTTACATCGTACTTTTGCAATGCTAAAACGAATATTAAGAATGATGTTGTTGCAATTCAAATATACCCAATCATGCTGAGGACATTTCAGGATCAGTAATATTTCAACAATTTTGCTATTTACATTTACGAATCCTTAACTTTTATTTTCAAAAACAAACTTCTATTCCAAATCAACACTTTTGAACATACATATATATCATCAGAGAGACATATGAACTTGAACTGCTCCAAACGACTTCAAGAATACATTCTTTCCCAATTTTGAACTGAGTTTAAGTCATTTCTAACTGGAGATGCACTAAAACGCTTCTGGATTCAGATGGACAGATCCAAAGAGTATCTAAAAATAAGAGACACGTTTTTTTTATCGGCGTATCCGCACGATTTTGGGGTACAGTCCCCTCCAAAGTTTGGACGATTTTTCAATTTTTGCAAATATTTCCTAAATTATAACAGATATTAAATTTTCTTCTTAACATAATTTGCAGCATATTGCATGGCCCTAAGGGTGGCGTCGTCCATATTCGCAAAAAGTTAATAACGGGGGGACGGGGTACCCCGTACCCCCCATTTTTTTTACATTTTTTCTTTTTCTTATTCATCAAAAGAAGGCCGATTTTACATAGAATACGATGATGTATAACAAGTTTAGAAAATTAATAATTGTAAAAATAGAAAAATAATAATAAAGCTTTAAAATTAATAAACTTGTCAATTGATATAAATCAAATGAACTATAACAGAAATAAGTTTTTATCCTTAACATAATTTCCAGCATAATACATGATCTCAAGGTAGATATCTTCATAAAAAGCTAATGACGGGGGACGGGGTACCATATACCCCCGCATTTATTTAATAATAAGTTTATTCATCATTCATCAAAAAAAGATCGCTTTTACATAGAAAACGGTGATGTATAATAAATTTAGAAAATTAGTAATAGTAATAATAACTCAAAATAAATATATGTACGTGTCTATAGTGATGAATTTGATATGCACTTATCTACGCATACGTGAGTTTAATTAATTATTCAGGCACTTCAGATATAATTGGTAATTTGCATTATAAATTTAACACGATAAGGGATCTGGTGATTAATCATATTATTATATAGATAAAAATAAGTGCATTTTTAATAGCAATAAATGCATAGTAATTAACCGTGAACGTCACTTCTGCATTTAGGAAATAGGTATATAAGACGAGTATTCCAAATGAGAACATTAGAAGTTGTTTTTCGTGCAGTGTAGGTCAGTACCTATAGTTGCGCATAATGGCGGTCGTAAATATAGCAAATGTGTTGAACATGTTACTTGCAACGTTTCAAGTTACTAACATCGCAACAATTTCTTTGACACCGCAAGAAAGTGAGTTGCATGATGCCCTGAAAAATATGATTGTATCTGCTCAACAAGACGCCATGTTCTCCTTTCAAGATGTAACGGGATTAGAGTTTGAAGAATTAGCAGAACCACACGAAGCGCAATTTGTGGAAGAAACAGCAGAAGACGAAGAAGACAATTATGAAGATATTGCATGTGTTCCTGAAGAAGGGGGTAGCGTTATAGACCTAGATTATAAAACGATTTATATTGCTACTACTGATAAAGTTTCGTATAGTATATAGTATAAGTTAGTAGGCATAGAAAGGTTTGACCATAGCTTGTCGAGTAGATACAATTCTAAATTAAGAAATATTTAAGTAAGCAGAGCAGCGGAGTAACGATAACAAATAATTGTTGTTAAGGTACTATATTATTATTATTACAATTATTTTTATTATTAATCCTCCAAATTTATTACCATTGTTTTCTATGAAAAAGCGACCTTTTTTTTAATAAATAATGAATAAACCTATTATTAAAAAAATGCGGGGGTATGGGGTACCCCGTCCCCCGTTATTAACTTTTTATGAAGATATCTACCTTGAGACCATGTATTATGCTGGAAATTATTATATTAATAATTTAAGGATAAAAACTTATTTCTGTTATAGTTCATTTGATTTATATCAATAGACAAGTTTATTAATTTTGAAGTTTTATTATTATTTTTCTATTTTTACAATTATTAATTTTCTAAACTTGTTATACATCATCGTATTCTATGTAAAATCGGTCTTCTTTTGATGAATAAGAAAAAGAAAAAAATGTAAAAAAATGGGGGGTACGGGGTACCCGGTCCCCCGTTATTAACTTTTTGCGAATACGGACGACGCCACCCTTAGGGCCATGCAATATGCTGCAAATTATGTTAAGAAGGAAACTTAATATCTGTTATAATTTAGGAAATATTTGCAAAAATTGAAAAATCGTCCAAACTTTGGAGGGGGCTGTACCCCAAAATCGTGCGGATACGCCGATAAAAAAAAACACGTGTCTCTTATTTTAAGGTACTCTTTCGACCTGTTAAGTTTCATCGAAATCGGAGGGGGACACCCGCCGGTGTTCCCTTGTAAGTGTAGCCAATGTTAAGATTTTCTACTTTATAGATTACTTTTTGCATTGCCGGCTCTTTATATACATAATTACATAATTTGTTATCTTTTTAGTTGTATTTTATATCATTCTGTTGATTTAATCAGTTTGGGCAAATCGATAAGCATTTCAAAGGAATTTGATTATATTTCCATTGGCTTTTCTACTGCGTCATCTTATTTCTTCTGCTCAACCATTTACCACCTCCGCTACTATCTTTTTCAAACAGATATAGATCGGAACTCGTTTGCCCGTGCAATTGAACAAAGCATAGATAATTGTTGACAAAAATACTTTAAACTGTGGCACTGATAATACTGCAAACTTATCCTAGACCCCTCACCACAAACTGCACTAAACTGAACGTAAACACTGAACTGAATAAATTCAGTTCAGTGTTTCTGCTGATGATGATAGCTTTGTTATTGAAACTTACGTCCTGTTTAGTGCAGTTTGTGGTGAGGAGTCTAGGAGAAGTTTGCAATAAGTAGATAATTGTTGACTAGTTTCTATACTTTCTCCTACATTTGTCATAACTTTGGTATTATCCGTCACAACCGAAAAGATATCTTTTTTATTATCAACGTTTTTTTATTATTATTTTATTTCATCTAATTTCATAATTAAAACTCATAATAACAAATTATTCTTGACATCATACCGTTACAAAACACAATTAGAAGGCAAAAAATAAGAATTACAACAACCCTGAATATCTAATAAACGTTATGTGTTAGTCGCAAGGTCACTTTGCGTTTGCCTCTATATATGTATATGAGAAGCATACCTATAATTTTCTTCCACAACGACAAATTATCTCAAATTGTAGTTTTTGCGATCATATCTTCAGACACACTTCACTTATAAATTATCGTCATCATTTCGCAGATAAGCACCGACTAAGTGAATCAAAAACCATGTATCTGCACGCGCTCGCCTGCTAACCGATTCTCAAATTTATGTTATTTTAATGACGTTAATTACCGTGCAATGCCACACATCCTGATTGATGTGGTAAGAACCTGGTCACCTTACGTAACACATCGTGATGATTCTGAAAGGTACCGAGATCGTGCGCGCGGATAATGTCTTCTGAGAGAGATGATGATCATTTCCAATCGAGGTTAAAGCTCACGATTATATTTCAGCGCACAACTGGACCGCGGACGTGGACTTCAACGAGAGATTCTACTGGTATTCCTCCGATCAGATGGGAAGCAGTTTCAGAGAAGCTTTGCGCAAAGGTTTGCCGTACCCCATATTGACGGTAGCTGAATATTTCAATACCGGACAGGAAGGATTGTGTTGGGGCGGTCAGTACCGTACAGCTGGATATTTTGCAGTTATAATGCTATGGTAAAAAGATTTCAAGCAAGTTTTTATGCGCACGAGAATATCCGATCACTCCGCGCTACATAAGATTTTATTAATTCGGGACAATTGTTTTCGGGGACACGTGGCCTCCCATTATTAACCGAAGATCGAATGAATTAACTAAAGATAAAAAAAAACCTATCACCTAAGCATTCCGCGTTATCTCCCTCTAAAAATTAAACATTACAAGTACTTCTTCTACGTCTACTTTACCATTCGAAATACCAAGAATTAGTGACGATGTGGAGCATCCTATCCCCCTAAAAATCCATCAAATTTGATTGGTGGAGGGATGCAACTTCCCAATTCAATAAATTATTTGAATATTTTTTCATATACAGAGTGTTTCATTTATCTGGCATCGGTCGATCATGTCACGCAACCACTTAATCGAAAAATGTTTTAATTAAAAGTTACGTGTAAAAACATGCCTTTCAATTGTATCCGGCGAAATATACAGGGTGTTCCATTTGAAAAAATAATTTTTGTACATTTGAAATTTTAAAAATTCAGGTGTAGTTTAAAAACACACTGTATAATATAATGGAAATGTTTTGTATCTATTGCATTATCTAAAGGTGCGTTAGGATGCTGTCAAAAAATTTATTAGAAAATAACACTTAATAAGGGATTTAATATTAATTTTTTGAAGAACAATATTTATTTATGGTTAAAAAAGGTTTGAATATCTCAAAAAAAATACTAAGTTTTGTCGTATAGTATGTAAGATAATTGTGATTTATTTTGAGTCAAAGAATTCAAAAGTGCAATAATACACAGTACGTTCGGTTTGAAAAAATGGAATTGCATAACGTACCGACAAAACCGAACACCCTGTATATGTTAAAATAATTTTGCGTTATAGAGCACTTCATATTAAGTGACTTTTACCTAAAACATTTTTCGATTAAGTGATTCAGTAAAGCACGATTGACCTATTCCAGATAAATTAAATAAACACCTTATACAGGATATTAAATTTCTTTTTCTCTTGGTTTTTACGTCGTAAATATTGAAAACATGACTATTTTTCGCTTTATTGCAAAGCTTTTTCAAATATATCAATAAATGTAAAAAGTGTAAATTATAAATAAAATGTTTTTGTTTAATAAATGACAAATTGTTTTTAGATCTCAAACTCATCAACAATGATAACAAAATTCTAACTAAATGGTATATACTAAACCAACATGATCTGGACGTTATCTAAATTTTAAGCCTTCACAACCTTTATTTCAAAAAGTTAGTGGTATTATTAGTTTAGCTGACAGAGCAATAAAATTAACAAGTCCAGTTTTTCGATCAGATACTATTAACAAAGCAAAAAATATTCTATAACAAAATAATTATCCAAATTCTCTTATAAACAAAATATTCAAACAAAGAATTTTTCTTTTTTTATAATAAATCAACAAAAAATATAAATAATAGTCAAACAATTACAAAATTTATAAAAATTTCTTATGTTAGACATTTATCCCAAAAAATACATCAAATTTTCGAACCATATAATTACAAAATTACCTATCAAAACACAAACAAACTACAAAACCAAATCTATTCAAAATTAAAATCAAAAATTGAAAAAGGTAAAACATCACACATAGTTTATAAAATAGACTGTCAAATTTGTATGGTGTATATATAGGTGAAACCATGCAATATTTGGAAAATAGAATGAAAGGACACAAATATAATAAAAATCTTACAGCTTTAAAAAAACATTAAATAACTCAAAATCATACCTTTGATTTCAACAACGTAACAATTTTAAACAAAGAATAAAATTTAAAAACACGTAATATACTTGAAATAATTCAAATTTATAAACATAAAAATGCAGTCAATGATAAAACCGATATACAATATTTCACAAAATTATATAATTTAATTTATAACTTAAATATAATATTTTAAAGAACTATTTAATTACAAAATTCAAAAACAAATAATCAAAACATCCTATTTTAAAACGCAATCTTTAAATAAAACATATAATAATATATTCAAAAATCATAGTAAACAAAACAATTTATCATTTATTAAACAAAAACATTTTATTTATAATTTACACTTTTTACATTTATTTATATACTTGAAAAAGCTTTGCAATAAAGCGAAACGTCGTAGTACTCATTCTGTTTTCAATATTTACGACCTAAAAACCAAGAGGAGAAAAAGAAATTGAAGCTTTAAAACTTATGCAGGATTAGGTAAATGTGTGGGAACGCTTGATTTTTGGCTAAATTATGGGTTCTATTAAAAAATAACCTTTAGAACATTTTTTTAGTATTTTTATTGTACTCTGTGACATACTTTGATTTCCAACAACTATCACATGTTTCGAGATATGACGTCATCGGTAGTTTTTTTTTAAATAAATCATCCTGTATCTTTTCACATTTTCGGATAGACATTTTTTCAAGGATTACAATGATATACAGTTTGGCGGGTGTGCGGCTTGAGCTATTAAAATAGAGCGTTTAGCTATTAAAATCTTCTTGTCAGACATATGATAAAGAATATTCGTATTTTTATGTTGCCATGAAAACTTTTAGCAGAAATGAAATTATTTGCATTACTCAGTATTACTGAAGTCATAGTCAATACTGACAGATAGTTCCGTATACTAAACTAGTTGTTCATTATGGGCGAACTAACAGAACGTAGAAGAATTAGTTTGTTAATGATGGTTGGTTTTGGAGAAAGACAGAGGCTCTTCAAGATGCATGGAATATTCCCTGATGAAAGTATTTCAATATTATCAACAGTCTCAAGGATGTTGCAAAAGCTTAATGAAACTGGAAGTGTTAAAAATCAGCCAAAATCCGGTCGACAACAAATTGCTACAAATGAAGATAATTCTTTGGATGTTCTTATTAATCCTCAAGAAGAACCAAAAACGTCACTAATAAAACTATCCTTATATTACTTTACTGATCCCTTTTTCTTGTCTAAAAATAAGTTTCATCCGTATAAACTACATTTAGTAAAAAAATTGAATGAAGATGATTCTCATAGAAGGATGCAGTTTTGCCTGGAAATGGTGGATAAGATTTATCGTAATGGATCTAAAGATGCTAATAGCCAACGCTTTATTTTAATATCTCCAGCCACATACCCATCAAGCCGTACATCACTGTAATTCTTGGAAAAATGTCTATTCGAAAATGTGAAAAGATATCCAGTTAGTAGCACCGATGACGTCATATCTCGAAACATATGATAGTTGTTGGAAATCAAAGTATGTTACAGGCTAGAATACATAAGCACAAAAACTTTTTTTAAAGGTTATTTTTAATAGAACCCATAATTTAGCCAAAAATCAAGTATTCTCACATATTATTCACTAATTCAAAGTTTTCTATACCAATTTTATTCCGGTATAGCTTATATGTTGGGCAACGCTGTATGATTCAAGTCTCCCATAGGGATAACTTGCTATATGTTCCTTAAACCCAGTTCCCATCGCACACTTTGTTTGTCCTATGTAAACCTTATTACACCAATTACAACCGATTTTGTAAATGCCCCATCTTGAGATTTATGTTTCGTGTTGCCTAAAAGGTTTCTTAGTGTATTTCGCGAGGTGAAGTAAATATTCAAATTTTGTCTTTTAAAAATGTCGCCTACCTTTTGGAATACGTTAGAAACGTATTAAGTTAAAGTTATAGCACTAGTTACATAGTGTTTATATTTGACTTTCTTTGTGCTCCGGACTACATTACTACACTACAGAAAAGTAACTAACAATTATAGATCACTGAATAAATTGCATTTCTTTGTTTGATCTCGTTTTGTTAAGTAAGAATTTTATAGTCTACTAATTAGGAAATTGGCCGGCCATTTTATGCTGCCCACAATGATTTGAATCGGCCATTATTGTTCTATTTATATTGGTTTCTCTTCTACATGTCTATTTCTATTTGATTATTGTTTCTTATCACTACACTATCTAGAAAAGCAAGTTGATTGTTAATCTCTTCTTCTACAGTAAATTTAATACTAATTATGACTTTAGTTTTAAGACAAAATCCTATATTTCGAACCACGAATTTTCATCTAATTCTTCATCTATTCAGTGTCTTTTTTAAAGTCCTTTTCAAATTTACTCGTGAATAGATTAGCAATGAACAGGGACAATGAGTTTCCCGTTTCCTTGCGATTGTTCAAAGTACTTTCTGTCTATTTGAAAACGATTCTGATAGGGAAATTAGTGTCTCATATTCTATGTATAGTATAAAGAATGTCCAATATAAACACTATGCAAGAAATGCCACGAGTTTAACTTCAGAAGCAAACTCGCGGACCAAAAAGTTTGTTAACTTACATTTCCATCGTGTTTCAAAAGGTTTAGGCGACGTTTTAAATGGACAAACGTTGAACATTTGTTTCACCTCGCGAAACAAACTGAGAAACTTTTTAGGCAATGCAGAAGATAAACCTCATCTTAATGAAAGATCGAGCAATTACAAATCGGTTGTAATCGGAACTAGGTATAAAGAACACATAGCAAGTTATCGCTATGGGAGACTTGAATCATTCATCGTTGCCTAATATATAAACGCTACGGACATAAAATTAATTAGAAAAGATGAATTACAGAAGAATGTGCAATCACCTAAAGAGTGCATTAAATTAGCTTATTGAATCGGGAAGTTGCACCCCTGGCCTATGCAATTTTGATGAATTTATGGGGTAGGATGGTTCACATTCGCCGCTAATTCTTGTTACTTCGAAGAGTCAAGTAGACACACAAAAAGGCCTTATAAATATGTTTCCTTTTTAGAGAGAGCTAACGAGGCATATTTAGGTAATATATCTTTTCTTATTTTCACTTAATTTGGTAATGGGAGACCACGTGTTCCGAAACAATTGTCTCGAACGAAAATCTCATGAAACGCGGAGTGATCGAATATTCATGTGCCTATTACTACGTGTACACCTAAGAGTGATATCTTTGTAGAAGTTTTTGTGCATTAATTTTGTTTTCAAAAATACAGGACGTCCTTTTCGTTGTGGCTCCTCATGAATCTGATGCTAATAGTCGTTCCACGATACGGAGCCATGCTTATGACTACATGCGGCTTACTTCTGCTTGGAACCGTTTGTGGCTACATAGGAATGCTTCCTGAAAACCCGCTGGTCATCCATATTGAAAGCAGCACCGTACATTTCCGATTAGGCTGGTGTTACTGGCTTGTTTTTGCTGCAGGTACGATTTCGAAATTGAAATTGTTCTCTTTTATATGAAATTTGCAGGTTGTATATGCTTGCTGAGCGGAGTTATCATAACCACAGTCGAAATAGTCTTCCCAAATAGTTTCTCGACTATTCTTGAAGTAGACTACGACACTCCCTATGACAGGCACATCATCATCGAAGACAGCCATGGAAGGCGATATCAAAAGAAGAGATTCAGCAATACCAAACTGGAAGAACCATCTGGTATTAGCTTAGAAGTAGAATTTTAAGGTAAATCGTCGGAAATACGTAAAATATAGTATCGAAATTCCAAATTTCCAGGAGATTATCATCAAAAACTCGAGAAGAAAAATCAATACCGCAAAACTTCGAACTGGAACAACCCACACCGAAATCACCTTGGAAATACCCCTTCAAACACAATCATTTCACGTCAGCTTCGATTCTACCCCGGACAGCATCGCAAGACTCCTTCAATTCGGTCAACTCCAAAGAGCTGCCCCCAGTACACAAAGATATACCGCGGTAAATATGTATGCACAAAATTCGTCTAATTTCCCCGTCACTATTGATGCTTGTCGCTCTTTTGCAGATTGCGACCGCACCAGGAAAGCATACACGAAGTCTCGATGTGGTGAAGATGGAGGAAGAATCTCAACGAGTGACTCGTCATGTCATAGTGCAATTTGTCTACGATTTTAAGTGATGTTATTGTGATATAGATAGAGTTTATTAGTGCTAGGTACATTTATTTTTTAATATTTGACGAACTTTTGCCATATATTACACGCGGAATGCTTAGAATGTACTATGTATTATTATTTTTTTTAATCGTGTTATTATTTATTGATCAACTACGTTTTGTTATGTGAAAGATTGACATTTTTTAAAGTGTATACGTCGTAAATTAAATAAAATGTATTTTAATTGAGAACATCTAGGCGTATAGCAATTATTTAACATATCGTAATTTAATATAAAAAATTTACCATAACTTTCGTTTTGTCGTTTAAAAAATAAACCAATTTTACTAAGAAATAATTACTGCCTACCCTAAGTATAGGCCACTATCTCTGCAGTCGTGTTGCTTTTGTAAGCTTGAAGCCTATAAGCGGTTGCGAGTTGCTGTCGGCGTCAAGCTTAGTGCGCGTCCAAATACTTTTCGAATCCAATCAATTTTGCTACCTGCTGAGTTAACGTTTTATGTTCCTTTCATGTTTATATTTCTTTTTTTTTTAAATTTGCTTACATTTAATATTTGTTGCTAAATTTAACGTGTTTTAAATATAGAAATATGTTCGAAGCTCTAAAACGATTTGGAGATTATAGAGATTCTAGATTTAAGAGCTTATTTTACTTTAATTATTTTTCATCATAGTGCAGATAAACTAGAATAAAATGTGTCTGATTATCAGTAACAACAATTAAATAACAATACAGCAAGAAACAATCAAAATAACGCGTTAGAATTATTCTAAAGATAACAGTTAGTTATTCTCAATCACTCCTAAGGACTCCTAAGATCAACGTCGGAATAATGAATGCAGAGAGGGCGCCACTCTCTGTAAATTGACAGTGTTGTCACAACGCCAAAGTCATGCCCGCGGACCCGGCAAAAATGACAAGTGTTGCTTCTTGTCTTATCTCTTCGCTGTTTAAATTTTGTTTAGTGAAAGTTTTGCTAATTTTATAAAAAAGAATATTATTGGCCGCGTTCAGAATACGCAGCTGCTCCCAAGCGGTTTGGGAACTGTAAACAAATCGTTTCAAAAACTTAACGCTACATTTACGTTACATCAATACCATACAATGGAGCGGTCGCCATTTTGTGTAGCGAAAACAGTTACTGATATGTGTCTATCATATTCGTACTCTGAACGCAGCCATTGTTTACAACTTATAAGAAGAACATTTATACTGTCAAATTAACTTATTTACAATTATAATATGTTACAGATCGGTAACTGTTTCCGCTACATAAAATGTCTTTTTCGAATTCGATATTACAATAAAGCTATAAACAGACTCGAGGGAATGTGTTTATGAGTTATAATATGAACGCAGAGCCACTAGTGCATTAATAACCTTATGGAAGGACTTTTACCGGTATATCATAGTTAAAAAAGGCGATTAATGTGCTGCTTAGAAAACTACCATAACAATGGACTTTATAGATTCTCGTAAGCGTCTCGTTTTCCCAAACCTGCCCTTATGAAACTGTTCTTTAATAATAATTAATTTTATTATCGTCATTGCTTATGACCAAAATACTGACATTTTTAAGTTTATTAAAAGAATTTAAAACATAGATATCTTACTTTATCAATGTTGTCATGATACGATATATCAATACAAAATATATTTATATTTTTTGTTCGTTGTTTGCTTCACTACTTCTTAAGCTATCGGTAAGTAGTTAACATTGCGGTCAATTGATGCGCTGATAGGTGCTAAGTTTCAGAACAACTTTGCACGTTTTCAACAATCAAAAGAATACCTATACTATGGCTATGCTTCTTACATTTGGCGGGAAAACAAACAGATAGGCTATTAAAAGAGAAAGAAAAAGAAGCTCTTAACTTTGAAATCTTAATATAATATATTTATTTATTAGCAAACATTTTTATCCAATTAACAAAATATATGTAAATATACAATATAGTATCATATTATATATAAATATTATTATCATAATAATATAACTTCTGCATTTTTAAACTCTTGCAATCAATAAAAGAGAATTATTTGTGTAGGTACTTATCTCAAATAGGTACTGAATCATATCATAATAGAGTATGTAATTCGTATGGAGTATCAGTCATCGTCCATGCTCAACAGGAGGTATTCTTCGTCACAATACGATTCTTGTCACCTGGGTATTATAACAGTGTCAGTGTACTTGTCATCAGAAGGTAAGTCGACGATCGAGGACTCCGTTTTCCTATAAATGGTCAAGCGTTCTCTATTCTCTTCGCAATAGCAACATCCGCAGTGACAGAATAGCATAAATCCCGCGACGATCCAAAACAAGATCCCTGGCCACGTGTCAGTCAATAAAGTGGTGGCCAATAGAACATTCAACACGATTGATATTAAGGCCAAATATGGAAGTATGACGTAGAATGTTGAATTCGTCTGTTCTTCTGGGGTATATCGCGGCATAAATAAGATAGACACCAAGCAGATGCATAGAACTGCAACAGAATGAATAAGCAAATAGGTATCGTTAGACAAACGATTATTGTAGTGAGTTAATAATAGTGTCTTATAGCTCTTTTAAATTTTATCAAATAAGTTTCAACGCATAATGCGCTGCATCTGTCTATTTGGATGTAATTTATTTTAGAGTTTATTATACCAGATTTATACCAGAGAGTCCAAAAAAAAAAAAAAAAAAAAACAATAGTCAAAGCCATCATAATAGAAAAATGATAATAATAACAAAAAATTAAACGAAGGATAAAATAACATTACATTACATACAGGTCATTCTGTAAATCTTATTCAAAATCTATCAAAAAGTTTTAAATGTTAAGTAAGAGGTCATTGAAAAATATATATCACGGTAATCGAAAGAAACTAAAAAGCCGATGAGTTAGAAAGTAAAAAATCATCTGCTTCATATATAAGCCCAGAACTTGTTCTTGGAATGTCTAAAAACACACCACGAGAGCAGGTAAGAAGTTGGGTCATAGAGAAACAAAAAGAACATTGGAATAATACACTGTACACTGAGATGACACTACAGAAAATTTGGATCAACGCTGGAGATACCAACTGTAGACCGTGTAATGAGAGGATAGAGAACACTCATCACATTCTTTGTGAATGCGAGGCTCTGAACGCTACAAGTCAAGCAATTTTTGGCAAGCCAAAAATGAATCCAGAAGATTGCTTCGATCAACCAGCCAGAGGCCTGTACAGATTAGTCCTGGGTACTGGAATGGCTGGTATAATTTAATGGGTAAAAGAAATGGGAGACTAAATACAAAAAAGTCAAGAGGATACAGTGTTTACGGAGACTCCCACAACAACAAAACATATTTTTTTTAAACAAACATCCATGTAGGTTTCTTAATGAATGTGCTAATTTACTATAAATTTTAATAGGTACTCATAAAATTTGGATTGTTAGCCAACTTTGTTAGTCTGTGATTTTTTGATGGGTGGTCGGCTATCTGATATTGCAATTGCAATCTGCATTATTTTCAATAGCGAACATCGTTTTGTTAACATGAATGCACGTGGGTACTTTAATACGATTGAACCAAAAATCGCAAAGGAAACTCTTTACATTTGGACTATTACCACACACAATAATTCCCTACAGTAAACTACACTGAATTTCGGCAAAATAAAGTCACTGTAGAGTTTCTAGGTTATATTAATCGATCTAAGAAATTTTAGTTTAGGTATGGTAGTATTTAAATACTAGTATTGTTAATATTTAAGTCCTTACAATAAATATTGCATCAATTCTCAAGAATTTTGAAAATTTATACCAAAAAATTTGGTATTATGATTTTATGAGATGTTTTTGTCGGCTATCGACATGTAAGAATTGTCGTTACAAGGAAGGTTGCTATTCTAGAGCAATAAATATATTCTCTTTTTCACATTCCAGAACATCCTGTTTCACACCATTAAATTCGTTGTATTCTACATTATTTGGTTCTTTGTATCAGTGATAGTATTAGCATTGTACTAATCTCATCGGTATAATATATAATAATTATAATAAAGTATACATTCATAAGTATATGCTATGCCTTTAAAGAGTAACTAAATGGCACCTTCTGGTAAATCCACAAAAAGTAGTGATAGACCACTGGATGGAAATTTCTATGAGCTTTAATTGTTTTTATTTGAGTATCTGACTTCTACGAAGTTCTCTCATTGAGATATGATGGGAACCACATCAAAGATTGGCCATGACATCGTACTGCTTTCCCAATCACATGCCTTAAAGTCACCAATCACCCTTAGCACTTTTTTTCTGTCCAATTTTATTTAATCAATTTACTCAATGTGTAGGAGCGTAAAGTAAATTAAATTTAATGACTAAATATAACAAAAACGTAAGTAAACCATTTTGTTTCATTACAAATAGATATAGGGTTTGTTTACAATCATCTTTCATTGCAACTAAGCTAATGTGACAAAAATGTTTATCACAAAATCCTATCTGCAGAAGCATTTAAAGATTCTATAATCTGGTACCAGTTTCGTCTTGAATCAGCCATCCGTCAGCCAACCAGTCACGATCTACAAATGACCAAATAGAAAATGAAAAATACAAAATGAATGTTAAGAAGTACTTACAAGTGTCTACGGTGAGAATTGCTTAAATTGAATTAAATCAACCAGCATCCTAGAATGTGTGTTTATCATATTCTATTTTAAAAATTCAAATTTTATAACTTCCAAATTTAACCTTCCATAAAATTCCAATGGCTTTTTAGTTTTAGAACATTTTATTATTTTTTCCTTTTCATTCAAGATATCTAATTTAAACAATTCAATCGATTTTTTTCAAAATTAATGTTATTGTTATCTGTTACTCTATAAATGACTTAATTTTAAAAATTTGACTGTAAGTACTTTTTAACGTTCATTTTGTATTTGATTATTTGAAGTAAATAATAGATCTTTGTACTTAGACTACACACAATAATGGCGTACAGTAAACCAGACTGAAATTCGACAAAATGAAATCACTTTAAAATATATTAAATTATTAAATGGGGACACAATAGGTCTTTCTGACCGAATTGCCTTCTTCGGGCCATGGATAAAAAATATATAAATGAGTGCGACACGCTTCAATCGTTGTTGCTCCCAATATTTCAGATGAAAAATTACTTTACTTACTTATAAATGTCAACCAGCAAATTTTCGGGTTATTTGCTGTTATATTTAACGATAAGAAAACTGATGTAACAAACACAACCAAAATTATTCCTAAGACTATTCTAGCCGAAAGAATTGTAGGCGGTCGTTGCTCATTGAAAGTCTTGCTCGTTGTAACTTCGATCCTATCTTTGTACTCTTGCACAACGGCATCGATGTCTGTAGAGCTGCTAGAGTCTTCGTTGTCGCCATCCAGATGCGTGGAAGGAATTTCGGCTTCAGTCCACTAGAAGAATCACCGTCCACTTCAAACATGTCTGAAGAATTGCTGCCGTAACGATCTAACAGCAAATATTCTTTGTCTTCTTTTGCTTCTACGAAAATGTTATAAGGATTTTATTATTTATATGTGGGATTTGAAATTAGCCAGCCGTGTCTACCTTTCTTAGCTCTAGCTCTTCTGTAACGTCGTGGGGCATTGTTCGGCCAAATATGGCGGTGTAAAATAGAATTTGTAGGCCGTGAGGATTTCTTTTCTTTCTTTAATTTGCTGTATTGTATGCTTGATCGTTGTACTGCTACAAAATAAAGACAGGGAACAAATAAAGGGACTTTATTTTGATTCTTAAAGGAATTTGTATATTCTTACTTACTTAAAATTTCCTCAGGAGGAGAATTTGCTTTGAAACATTTATATAGGACTATAGCAGATATCAGGGCGGATTTTAGAAGTGCCGATACATTCAATAGCCTCACTAAATAAGACAGAGGCACGCAAACGCTAAAATCGATGATAGACTACCTGAAACATCATTTGAAACATATTACAAAAGTTAGAGACACAAACAAAGAAATGGAGATTAATCAATTGAGCATTTAATTTCTATAGTCCTAAGCAAACCTCTGAGTATACAATTGTCAATGTGTCAGCGCAGTTGAAAATATTTAATTTAATAACTATTATATTTAATTCTAATAAAGGCCTATTAACCGACAGAGAAATAACTGTAGGTAAATAAAAGTAAATGGTCCAACTTCTCACAAATTTCATAATGACGATTACCGGTTTCATCCACTAAGGGACATCTTCAGGTCAGAATTATAAACCAGTTTGAAATTTAGTCATTTAACTGCTTTATAATAATTCTGACCTGAAGATGTCCCTTAGTGGATGAAACCGGTAGTCGTCATTAAAGAATTTGTGAGAAATTACAGAGAGTTACAAAACCATGGATTATAGAGAAATAACTCTTAATTGGAATATTAAGTATTTGATATCACTAGAATGGACACAAATTTCTGTTCCAAATTAAAGCAGAGAATACACGAGCTTCTATTTAAGAAAAACCCTTTTTATCAACAAACTGTCAATATGCCCTATTGCATCAGTTTGTATAGTTTTGTCTTTTTTTGTGGAATAAATTCATAATCTAATACACAGAAAGAACGATTTGGTTGCGTTTGATTGAAAATTGACCTTATCCAACAAAATTATTCGTTTACATAGTAGCAAACAATTTTGTTGAAATATTGAATGATAACCAAAGTATCATTCAAATTAACCAAACGATTTCACTTAATTCAAATATATTTTATACTTCAATTTCTCAAATTTCAAATATTCCATTTAAACGAATATTTAATATAACAAATCTTCTTTTTGTTTTAACAGACAAGCGTTTGCCCCATCTATTGGGGTTGATCAAAGGCAGGAATCGCTCTGCGTCGGGTGTGATGAAGGATGTCTGTCTTTTAATGGTCACTGCTCCAATTAGATGTCTATCCGGTAAATATGTTAGATTGATTTGCCACAATTATATTTGTCACGTTATTGTGCTAAATATGTTCTATTACTGGAATGAAATAAGAAAAGCGCCCACCTATGCAACAACTTCGATACTACATATAAGTATTTAACGTATTTGCTATGTCTTATATGGGGAGTACAGTGCTATAAAAAATATAAAACGATATTTATTTTTACTTCAACGTAAATAGTTAAATTAACAAATACTGTGCTTAACGAATTAATGTATTTCTGCTAATTAAATTAAAATATTACAGGTATTAGCAGAAATAAATTAATTCGTTAATTATTTCATACTCTAAAAAGCTTACAATGTTTGCAAATACTGTGCTTCTTTCAAATAAACCATATAACAAAATTAATTCCTTCAATGAATACAGAAATATTTTTTTTAATATTATTTAAATCATTTAGTAACTGTAACCAAACATATTGCTATGGGTTAGCAACCCATGTTTGCTGTGTGTATTTTGTGTTGCATATTTTGACTTGCTAAAAACAGCTGTTTCAATTTACCGAGAATTTTTCACAATAATGTTTATTTTTGTGTAATTTTTGTAAGAAAAACGATTGTAGAAGTTTGTTCGAGAGTTCCTTGTTCGACTGTTAACGTGAGTAGACGTATTTTTGTATATTATTGATGCCATTTTGGTATTCTAAATTTTCGCATAAATTGAATTTTATATAGTCCATCAAGGAATTCATTTAGTAATAATTGTTAATATATTGACGTGTACACGTTGTAGATACAAGATCATTTATTATTTTTGTGCAGGAAGTTATATTTTGGTTGTAATTTTTCACATTATAGTTTAAAGAGTTAAATTTTTGGTTTTCTATTTTGCTGTTTCTCCTTTTTAATTATCTACCACCTCGGTTGGGTGAGTAGAAGCTTTATACTTGCATTTTAGTTTTGTTTTTGTAATTTTTCTTGTAATTGTCCACGCTTAATTTAATTTGTTGAAACCACGTGGATTGAAATTGAAATATTTAGGATTATCTTCCTGAACAAACAAATCTTTTGCTTTGCATAGGAAATAGCATTGTCCTATTGTAATTTAGAATCAAGTGCAGTTTTTAATTTAGGCCAGAACCTTCAGTTCACGGTTTTTTCTACACCTTTGTAATTTAACCCTTTTTGATTAATAAAAATTGTTTGTTAATTAGCATCTTTGGGGTTAAAAATTCTGTTCTTTTATTTTAAATTAAACCTTTTCAATTTTTGGGGTAATTAAGAGAGTCTGACTTCATTCACTCACAATTTACTTTTCGTGGTTAGATTCAAGTTTTAATTCGCGAGGGTAACTCTGAGGTTAATTGTTCTTTTGCGTTCTTTTAAAATTTTATCCGTTGAGCTAGCTAATTTAATTTTCTTTTTCATTTTAAAATTCATTTTGCATTTCAAATTCAATCAGTACACAGCAATATGTTAACAAAAAATGACAATATTTTTTACTTATTAGCGATATTTTCAAATCCCACACAAATTATTTGCATTTTCGTGGCGTATTTATTTCCTAAAGAGAAGAAATAAATAGAAATAAAAGTGAATAAAAGTATTCAAAATGTAATACACTATCTAAATAAGTAAACAGCAAAGTAGGCTGCTAAATTTTTAAAAATCAAATTGTCATTCCCTCAATATAAAATCAACCAGCCTGTATAAAAACCAAATTACCTGCAGTAAAAATCGCTAATATAGGTGCTCCAGTCGCAGCGCTTCTATATAAAATCGGCGTCACCAATATCTGCCATTCTTTCCTCGCCAAACACATGATCAAATCATAGAGAGGAGGCATGATTTCGGTTAGCACCAAACAAACGACACATATAGTGCACATTGCCATCACTAACCTGGCCCATTCCACATTGCGAACCTCAAAAACGCGCACCAAAGGTATGGCTGAACCTGAGAGTTCCCTGCAACATGGATGCTTTTAAGTAAATACAATGTTACTCAAATATTGGTCATAAATTCACCTATAATGGGACATCAGGGTAAAGATAAGTGTTATCAAGGAATAACAAATTAACGGAACAAACACGAAGGCTATCAACTTGACGCTTCTACCGCCGATCGCTGAGTAACTGTTGACGAAGCCGTACGAGCACAGAGCAGACGTGATCAATATCTATATAGTGGAAAAGATTGTCAGAATAAAAATTATCGGATTGACTAGATATTTACGCATCCCCAACTTCTTTTCATAAAATCTTCCGTCCAATTCCAAAATTTTATGTCTGTTTGTGAGGCACCGACAGTCACGAAGAACATATACCCACATCCGATGACCTAAATATAAGAGTATGCAAAATAACGAGGATTTCTAAAATAGGCTATAATAGGAATCTGGATTTCGAGGTTTCTATTTTTGACTGTACCTCCAATCCTAACATGAAAAGTGCCGTAATCACAGCTATGATCGTCACACCAAGTACATCAGGCCATGGTTCACCCAACGAATGTGATTCCAATCCGAATAACCAGACTCTCAGCTTTTCGTCACTCGTAGAATCTACGGTAGCACTTGCAACTCTGGCACAGGTAGCAGCTGCCATCAGCAGTTCGAAGACGTGAAACCAAATCACCAAGAAATGAACGATGTCGCTTAGTTGGCGTTTCGTTGTATTCTTGTTCTTGTAGTAGATACCGCATAGTGCTAAAAATCGTTAAATCTAGCAGTTTGTAGCAGTGATTAAATGTTAATTAATTTAATCAGATAGAGAGTTTAAAGTTTTCTAAATTTACCTGAGGTCGTAACAGTTATTGCTGCTATCGGTAAAGCACAACTGTACCAGCACCAGAATATTCTGACGCCGCCAAACCAATAAGAACCAATCCACCGAGAGTCCAGTGGATACAAACAAATCCAAAATCATCGTATATAGACATACTAGAACAAAATCATATACTATGTTTGGAAAATTCACCAAATTATAAGTATGAATAAGTCTATTAGTGCGCGGACAAATAAGTTAGCGGTTCAATTATATAATTGAATTGTATGGTTACAGACCTATTTCACTTACAGGCATTTTTTTCTAAATTTTTTAAAAAAATTATAGGTGATAGGTTATATAGTTTCCTTACAAAATTTAATATATACTCAGAATGTCAACTTGGCTTTTTACTGAAACAGCAACAGTGCACTGTGTCCAGTTCAGTGTTTCTGCAGATGATGATAGCTTTGCTATCGAAACGTACGTCCAGTTTAGTGCAATTTGTGGTGAGGGGTCTAAGAGAAGTTTGCAGCATTACCAGTACCACAGTTTGGAGCATTTTTGTCAACGGATAAGGGTAAGTTTGTTGTTGCTGTTCTATTTGACTTTATCCGAGCTTTTGATTATGTAAAGTCATCTCTCGTTTCAAACAAAATAAATTATGTGGGCATACGTGGCCTTATGAATGATTGGATAACGTCTTTTATGAGTGACAGAACGATCATAGTCAGGGTTGGCGAGGTGAGGTCCTCAGAATTTGATAATGACATGAGCACCACCCAAGGTAGTGTTCTTGGCCCCTTATTTATCTGTTATTTATTAATGGTCTTCCACGTCACCTGTCTACTGGTAGAGTTTTTTTTAAGAGTTTCTGATTCTGACAAAGTTAAACTAAAAACTAAAAAAAAGATTAATACTGTTATAGATGAGTTTAATGTGTGGTGTATAATCAATAGACTTATGATTAATAGTCAAAAGATTGTCATTACAGAATTTTGTGTTTTTAAGTTCATCGAATAAACTTGAAAATTTGGTAAAAACAGTTCAATATTTCGTGATTCCAGATATTCTATATACAAAAGGATATCTCCAAAATGTGTTTCAATAAATTGAAGTTGAGAAAACAAAGAAGGCTGCTTTACAACTTTCTTGTAGTCCTTGATACTTGCAGCATAGTCATGTAAATGAGAAACAAAAGTTTGGATACTTTGAAGATTTTGGAGACTAGAATACCGCAACATTTAACCAAGTTCCCCATTTTGTAATTATAGACTGTGAAGCAAAGATAGATTCGGACATGTTGCTTTATAGAAAGACACATGAGAAGATGCCTTAAGCAAAAAAAAAATTTCGTACATATTAAAGTATTTACATCTGTTTCTGTGAAGCGCGTATGCAAAGCATGTTCCATGTAGGATTATATTTGGAAATATAGTCTGTAAAAGCTTGCCAGTTTTTAACTTAACAGATTCTGCCTCAGATATAAATACAAGATTTTGCTTGTTCATCTGAACATACTTTTGAAATAGCACTTTTAATAAAACTATACAATCCTTCAGCATTCATCCTCTGTCGTGTTTGCGTAGAACTTAAAAATGGTTGGTAAGGATTTTGGGGGTGCAAAACGAATACAACGTATGTGTAATATATCTAAAAAATATATGCCAAATTCGTTATGTAGTTATGGCCTGTATAACAGCTGCTATAAAGTTTTTAACTCATCGCTTAGTCATTATTACGACCCTAATTTGAATAAAAAATGGTGGATGCGCCGCTATTACTCGATATAAGCTGTAATATAAAAAAAGATTTAAAAGTCCGATTACATTATAGCATCAAATAAATTTAAAGTTCTAAAGAATTCGCTAATTTTGTAAGTAACAATATCTTTACTATGTAATTGTTTCGTCAATAAAGTAAAGCCAAGACTACCAGCCTAATGTGTGAGTGTATTTCTGGACTAGTTAAATTCAAGCACTACTACAGATGCCCTTCACGTTAGTTAAACAAAATTTTATTATTCAAAAAAAATCATAATAACCATATGTTAAAAGTTACGCAAGCATTTCCTTTTTTCCTTAAAGATATTGACCATCAATTTTATCAAACATAAAAAGCAATATTTCTTTACCTTATGATACTTATAATTACAAAATCAATGAAACCAACGTCCTTCTCTAAGATTATATTACCAGATCAGTAAAAAACACATGGAACAAACCGAAAGAAATCCACATTTTCAGTATTGCACACTTACCTCGACACTTATGCTGTTTCGTACTTCCTTCTACATATTTTCTTTTGATTTTGTAACGTTTACATTTTCAAGTAGAGCGTGTTTTCAAGTCTGTCACTGAAGCACGTGTATTTTGCCTGCATCATAGCTGCATTGTTAGGATCGATAGTTCGTTTGAACGCAAGCGCTACTTTTGTCCGAAGCGTTGACATTCTTTCTCGATACGTATAGATAGATAGGTAAATGTAGTTGTAAGATTGCAGAATTATAGGAAGCTTAAAATGGGGATGGCAGCCTTAGAATCCAGCAGAAGTAGTTACAGACCTTTCAAAGGTTTCCTCTCTCAGTATTTTATTCCTGGTACATATAATAGAAATAGAAGCACCTTCTTAAACGGAATAAAACGAATTGAAACTGAAAATATCGCCATTGTGTTAGCATTTATTTGTATCAATTTTTAACTTAATAAATAATGAAAACTGATACGTAAAATTAGTTCCCATAATTTGTGATGTAATATTGGAAACATGTGTCACAGAATACAACCCATTTTTGTGAGAATAACTTTTAAAAAAAATATATATATCTTCTTTCTTAAACCGCAACCCATTTTGCACCAAATTACATTAACCTCATATTTTTCTCAACATAAAGCGTGCCCTAAAAGTTTTTTTTAAATATAATATATACATTAGTATTATCTTCGGATTATATTGTTAAAACGTAAATTTTGGTTAAGATTTTTTTCCCCATAGAAATAAATCCTCCAACATAGTCCTCATGACATTCTGGCCTTCATTGGCTTTGATTGCTCATTTTTATTTTCATTGAGTTTAGGTATTTATGCCAATTCTTATTAAGAGTCGAGATGAAAGTATTCCGCCCACGTTTCTTGCATTTTTTAAGGTCGCTTACACTCCTCTTAATGCTTGGAGATGCTCCAAAATAATTTTGGAATTTAACTATAAACTCCACAAAACATACGTAACAATTCCGCTAAAATTACTAGGAAATCAATCCAAATAACTTTGAATTGTTTATTTATTTTTATTTGGATTTCCGTTGAATAGGTAAGTGCCATCACATCTTCCCACCTAAAAAAATCTAATGGCCCTCAGCTCGCGTTGACTAAGCAATGAGATTACCATGACCTATCCATCGATTTGGATACTGTTCTTTGAGAAAGTTAGTGACACCTCTTCCATAATGAAGCACCCTCATGTACAAGAAACATCGTCCGTCAGATTTGAAAAGGAATGTTCTCCAGTAGTAGAGGTACTTCGTTCTCCAAAAAAGCCCAGTACATTTCCCTGTTCAAATTTCCCTCCAACATATGTGATCCAATAACTTCATTATTATTTATACTAGCGCAAACATTTAGGGAAATCTTTTCTGAAAATGGATTTCTCAAACAGTATTGCCCTTACATTTTGTTGTGGAAATTGTTGATTCCACTTCTTGTAAACGTACTATCAAAGACAAAAGTCTTGATTCAAGTTTGACATAAATAGAGATAAAATCATTGGAGTTTCTTCAGAATGTGAATATTTCTCTCTTTAATTTTGAGTCAAGACTTTTGTCTTCGATGGTACCTTCGTCACAGAAAAGAACCCTTAAAAGAGTATCCAGATGATAGGTCCATCATTCACAAAGATGAACACTAAACGAATTCTTCGGTTAAGATCCGTAGGGAGAAGTTCTTGTATTAGTTCGTAAAGTCCGTTTTCTCGCAAAATTTCTTGTACGGCGTCTTAGTTGTGTAAGAAGTACAAAAATTCATCTGGTACTAACATCAGGATCATTTTCAAGCATCCCTGCAGCATTGTTTCTTCGGATCGATTTTCTTTCTCATGTTGGTTTAGGGAAAAAATAAATAAAATTGAACCGAATTCTTTTGAAGGTTTAACGATATTAGAAACCCGTTGTGTTCGTTATTTTTTAATTCAATTTAAAGATCTAGATTTTTTCCTTAAAACCGAAAAAAATGCACATATGTATTTCGCAGATCACAAAAGTACTTCTGGAAGAACTGAGAGAAAAGTCATAAAACTCAAGTGCAACAAAGGCTTCCCAAAAACAGTTTGCAGCAAACTATTGTTTCATATATTTTCGATTTTGGGATTGGTGACAAGACAATTGTAAATTTTAATTTTGACATACGTTGTTAAATGACGTTTTATTGACAGTTCAAATAAAAGAACTTTTAAGTTTGTTCGCGTCGCATAAACTATTTGCACTATTATGCACTTTTGCACACAAAAGTTCTTAAAGTGCATAATAGTGCAAATAGTTCATGCGACGCGAACAAACTTTTTATATCTGTTTAAATGATTTGTAAATTTGATCATAACCTCAAATAGTATGAGATTATTGACGTAATTTGAATACCCAAAATTATCTTGCTAAATGTTAGCTACTATGAGATTCAAAATGATTGTCGTAATAAAAAAACTGTTTTCCGGAAAAAATTTATCTATACTTATTACCAATTTAATGAGCGAAGTTAGCTACATACAAATTTCATACATTAATGAATTTTCTTTGACATTTAGCGACATTGGCGTTCGTGTTGTAGTATCTTTCGATTATTTATCTTATAATTTTTTTTATATTTACATCTAATATCACCAACAATAGTATTTCTGAGTACTGTAAGAAAATAAGGGAATTTATCTGTGTTAATTAGCTCAACAAACAGGTAAAAAAATCAATATTAACATTAGTGAAATAGTTTATTACATTTTATAATTTTATAGGCTTAACATACACTTCAGCGCAATGAGCTGTCAAAAGAAAGTTACACTTTCATCCCTATAAAGTTTCTACGGTACAGGAATTATTACCATAAGATCACGATAGGCGATTAGAATATTGTCATTGGATTAATAACAATTTAAGGGACAATGACTTGCTAAACAAATCATTTTTCTCGGATGAAGCGTGGTTTTATCTAATAGGCTATATCAATTCACAAAACTATCATATCTGGTCTGCAGAAAATCCACACGAATTTCGAGAAACGCAATTGCATCCCATAAAAGTTGGAATTTGGTTAGCTATGTCCAGGCAACGAATAATAGGGGCCAGTTTGTTCGAGGAAACTGTAACAGCCCAACGTTACCAACAGATGTTGGAATTGTTTATTGCAGAGTTACAAGAAAATGAGCTTGAAGCAGGTTATTTTCAGCACAATAATGCTCCAGCACATACTGCTCGACAAATCTGCCAATATCTTCAACAGTTTTTTGCTGACAGGGTCGTTAGACCACAAAGATGGCCACCAAGATCGTCTGATCTAACCCCATTAGATTACTTCATGTTTGGCTATCTAAAAAATAGGATCTATAGAAACCGCATGCATACCATAGAAGAACTGAGAGATGTAGTTTTGTCACGTAATACTAATTGTATGTTATAATTTAAAAGTAATAAATAAATTTAGTTAAATACCAGTTAGTATTGAATTATAAAATCATAATTTAGTAAAGTTAAATTAATTACATGTCATTTTTACAAGCAGAAACACCAATCCATAGTCGTTTATATAATGCGAATTCAAATATAGGTTACGTTTTCCTTATTTATGACAGATCCGTTTACTTTCTTGTGTTCCAACACTGACTTAGTTCAAACATTCATTACAAACACGCGGCATATACCTACACCCTGTTAGTATCTATAGGAGCGGAATTGACAATCTTTTTGAATCTCATAGTATGTGAAATGCTTGTATGAATCCGTATAAAACTTATCAAAAGCATTAATCACAAAGTGTTAAATATAAAGTATTCTCATCACCACTTAAAAGATTCATAATATTGAGTGGTTTAAGTAAGTACAATTAGAAAATTCAAACACTTTATTTACATTATTATCACATTCATTTATACAAAAACTTACATCTACTTAATTTGACTAGCTCTAAATTGCCTTACAAAACAAAAGTAGACCAACAAATCATACTCGCTGTTGTGGTAAAAATCCCGCGTGTTTTAGAATTGTAAAGATCTGCTGTCTACTGACATCATCAGCTTCTCTGTTAAAAACAACAGTTTCACCAGGACCGAACCAAGAGGAGCGCGCTAAAGCCGACCTGATTTGCGGATCTTTGTAGAAACGTTGAGTAAGTGTGGTGGCCATCTTGATCGTCAATGGCGTTCGTCAAAACGGCTTCGTGGGCTACCCCGTCAAGTTGTGCTCGAGTTAAGTGAAGTATGAACACCATGAAAAGTACGATCAAGAATTTCCACACCATTATCTGAAATTTTAAACAAATTATTAAATAAACAGTTAAGGAGGGAGGGAAGTGATGATGTTGATGATATTAATAGGCTTGGCAACGGACCACAAAAGAACAAAAGATTCTGCGAGCTCATCCTTACTGGTTGTATACTGTGTCACTATTTTAGCACTTGATTCTTCTGCTTTAATTTACACCAATCATAAAGTTCATGTGAGAAAAATGAAATCTAAACTCAAAGTGGTAGCAAAGAGCAAAACAAATAACAATAAATTGATCTAAAAACGGGTTAGAATTATGTTTAATGTTCTCAGTTACTCTCAATTACCATCAAAACAACTTCAGAACAATGACTGCAGTCGCGCCCTCTCCAGCAAAGAGATAAAACAGAAAGGGTCACATCCCGTTCTTAACTGGTCCACATACATGACTGGTGTCCTCAGTGACCTGACAGCATTGTCAATTTAGAGAGAGGGTAGCGAACAGGCGAGACAAAAAGAATTACTTCTTGTCGGTACTTTCAACAATTTATACAAATCATAAAGACGTGTGTTAGATTAAGAAGCACAATCAGCGAAGAGAAAAGACAAGACGTTACTTGTCATTTTTAATGGGTCCGCCTGCAACGACCTTGGCCTTTTTGACAGCACTGTCAATTTACAGAGAGGGCGCCACTGTAGTCATTATTCTAACGTTTATTTTGACGGTCGTTGGAAGTAAATAAAAAAGCAAATAATGCATCATCGAGCAGGCGCGCTGGGTTCAAAGCGGTCCCAATAGCGTGGCATTTTAATGATATATTATAAAGCTGAAAAGCAAATGCGTATCTGTCCTTGTTTGTAACTTGTTGTATTATTAGTTAGTAATAGCAATAATAATTTCCTTACTACTATTCGAACAATGTTTAGGTACTTACGTACTGCTGTGTACTGATTGAATTAAAAGTAAATGCAAAATGAACTTTAAAAATGACAAAGAAAAAAAAAATTAGCTGGCTCAACGGACAAAATTTAAAATGAACGCGCAAGAACTATTAACCTCAGAGTTAAAATTTAAATTTAAATCTAACTACGAAAAGTACATTATAAGTAAATAAAATCTGAATTTCTTAATTACTCGAAAAATTTTAAAGGTTTAAAATTAAAATAAAAGAACAGTTTTTTTAACCCAAGGACGTTAAATAACAATCAAATTTATTTCAGCAACGAATTTAATTACAGATAGTGCAGAAAAAAACTGTGAACTGAAGGTTCTGGCCTAAAATAGAAACTGCACTTGATTCAAAATTAAACTAGGACAATGCTATTTCCTATACAAAGCAAAAGATTTGTTTGTTCAGGGAGATAATCCAAAATATTTCAATTATAATTGATCTTATATCTATTACTTGTACACGTCAATACATTAACAATTATTACGAAAAGGAATCCTTGATTGACTAAATTTTTACGGAATTAAACTTCAATATCAAATGAATTACAAAATGGCAACAATGATATACAAAAAATGCGTCTACTCACTTCAACAGTCGAACAAGGAACAGTCCCTGACAAAACTGTACAACTGTTTTTCTTACAAAAATCCCTCTCTCAAAATCGTACAACACAGTCGTATTACACATACGCCAATATTGAATAGAATCCGCATTAAAACTACATAAGCAAACAATAGACCTTTTAAATGTCTAGAATAATTAAAAAAACTTAACACTTAATCAATTAAATCATACAATAAACTCTTTAACTAAATTTATACAAACCAAAATTATAATTGTGAAAATTTCTCGGTCAATTGAAATCAAACGAACGGAGTAATCATAACAACAAAACTATGCAACGTAAAATACACTCAGCGGTAATGCGGGTTGTCTAACCACAGCGGTACGTAATAAATGGCAGCAACGGCCATGTTGAGTCGAGACTGTACTTCTCTCTCTGACAGACCCTCTGTATGATTAGTAATTGGTATAAATGAAGGAAGACAGCAGAGACATCTATATAGTGTTAATATAACGAAGTGTCTGTTCGCTGGTAGAATATCTATACTCAATATGACAGCTATGTATCATCTGCTGTGCTAACGAAATAAACGAAATTTTCTTTTTTTGCATTCCCAATAACAAAATTCGAAGATCTCGAACTCTAAGCAGTATTGCTTTTTCACTAAATCTGTCAAACGTCAAATTTTGAATTTCCATTAATGACACACATATTCCTAAAACTTCAAATTCTGCTTATTAATAAAATTTTAATGTTTAAATGCTTATTATACAATCTATTGTTAGAAAGATACAATCAATACAAACCAACCATATTCGTATATTTTTAATGGTGAAAGTTATTCGATTCAGGAACTAGGAAACCGAGGCAACAGTTATCTATACGATTTACCTTATAATAAATGACATTCCGGAATTAAATTTTGTACGTATTGCCACACTCTAAACTTAACGCTAAAAAGAAAGTGCGGGCTTTTATAAATTTATTACACCCGATCATTACTTGACTAGTAGGTATATCAAACTATTTAAAAGTAAACACTCTTAAATGGCGCCTCTATTTAAAGATTCAATTTAAATGTTTAACTATTTTATGTAATAATTGATAAACTTGAAACAAAATGTTTCAAGGGAATTAAGGCTTATTAGGTAACATATTTTCTAAGCCAAGTGTGTTAATTAAAAGATATTTAACTCTTTTCGAAGCAGGTTCCTATATACATATCTACAATTTTACGGCAGCAAGTTTCACCAAGTTTACACGGAGTTTCAAACAATAATAAGTGGCGTGTGTTATAGATCACTGGACTACTATGTAAAATCCAGCGCAAAATCGTCTATTTATTCATTATCAAATATAGCCGGTAAGAGTTAACTATTCAATGACTAAAACATGCAGAACACTTAATTATAATCTGCTACTTACCGCTGATAAAATAATCTATACACTCTTTTAACAACACCAGGACGCTCTGAAGCTGTACACGCCAGCTATTCAACGGCTACTGAAAGTGAAGATAAGAAACATCACGCTGATATAGCAGGATACACACCCCGCGTTTATTTTCTTATAGCTTGGTTGCATCTATTACCATTAACTTGCGAGTCGGTGTTTGCATGACGTGCATGTCAAAAAAGAAAATTTCACAAGATCCCCTACACGTTTGTTTTTACAGTTGTGGGAATTCGTTTAAAATATATGATGACAGCACGATATCTTTGAAGAAAAGATGTAACAAATAGCGCGCACAAAGAATAATGGTAGCACGACTATATAGAAGAGAAAAGATTATAATGAAAAGTTGCGTATTTAATATAATGTACCTATTTTGATGCAAGAATTGTTATTGCAACGTTATACCATAATATAAACATGCAAGGGGAAAATAAATATATCACAAAGCAGTTCTTCAAAAACTAGGCATTACCACTTTTAATATAGGGTGTTTCACTGGCAAGGAATTCCTTTATAACTCATAAACAGTAATAGACAGAAAATTAAATATGAATTATTGCAGCAAACTTCTCCTAGACCCCTCACCACAAACTGCACTAAACTGAACATACTGCTGTGGTTTGGCACCCCGGGGTTTGTAAATTCGGTGTTATTTCATTTTTAGAGATCAATCTTTGTCAATGCGTCGGGCAAATTCTCTCAGAAATTAATGTTTTATTTTTGGATAAGATTTTGTTAATTGATTTGATTGTTGGAATTATTTTAATTGTTCTGTTTAAATTTAAATTCATTCAGTTGTACATTTTGCGTTTACCAGTATTGTATATAGTTCATTGTAATATTCTAGTTTTTATTTTCTTTGCGATTCGTGCGCTGCTTTGGCACGCAATTGTAAATTGTTATATGTATGCGATGTTTGGGCCCCTAAAAGGTAGTTTCTTGAAAGATTGCGGTGTAAGTACATATTATTTATTTTCTTTGCTGCCATTTTTGGTCAATTCATTTTTATTTAAAAATGTAGTTCGTTTAATTTTGAAATTTTCTCATCCTTCAAAGAACTCTTTAATTAATAATTGCTGTTGTATTTTATTGTGTACACATGTCGGATGTAAGATCAGTTATTATATATTGTTCTAGAAGATACTGTTTTTTTAGTTTAAGGAGTTTATTTTTCTGTTTCTTAGTTTTCAAATTAGTTTTTTTTAGTTAATCACCTCGGTGTAGGTGAAAAGAAGCTTTGTGCTTGTGATTAAATTTCAATATTTATACACTTGTTTTGTCCACCTTTAAATTAATTTAGTGTGTTTGAATTTTGAGACCACGTGGATTTTTTTTGTGCGAATAGGATTTTCTTCTAGAACAAATTTGTCTTTTGCTTTGTTTAGAGGATTTTCAATTGTCCTCTAGTAAATCTAGAGTCTAATGCAGTTTTTTGTTTTTGGCCAGAATCTTAAATTCATGGTTTTATTTCTGCATAATTGTAATTAAATGTTTTTTTTTTATAACAATAAATTTAATGATTGTTAACGTCATTCAAAACTTCAGTTCTTTTATTTTTGATTACTTTTACCCACATTTTATTTTTCATGATTAGTTCAATTCTGAAAATAACCCTGAGTTCAAGTATTCTTTTGCGCCCTTTTAAATTTTTATCCGCTGAGCTAGTAAATTTAAATTTTCATTTTTTTTTTACTTTTCATTTTGCATTTATGCTGGTATCATCAGTACATAGCAGTACGTTTCAATAGCAAAGCTATCATCATCAGCAGAAACACTGAACTGAATCAGTTCAGCAGTTCAATAGCTATTTTACGTTCTATGTGTGAACTATTTTACATTACAGTATTAGTAGTATTTAGTATTTATGGAATAGCACGGAGTATGAAAATACATGTAATTAGTTTTGGTCAAACTAACCAGTAACTCATTGGAAGTAAACCATCGGATCCCCTCACTAAGAAATATATTTGCTTCAGTCTGTATACCTTCACAGGATTCTTGCCGACGACAGTGGATGATGTATCATCGGCGCATACAAAAAGGAGTGTCGAATAAATAAAACAGTGTCATTAATAAACATTAAAAATGAAATGGGCCCTAATATTGAACCCTGCGGAACTCCGATGGTAACAGGAAGACATGAAGAATAGATCTTACGCACGCATTGCCATTTTTGAAAGATATTTTAACAAATTGGAACCTATCTGGAACAAATCACTCCGACGCTTAAGTAAATTCTTCAATAATAAGGGGTTGTTGCATCTAAAACAAACTCTCCTGCATACATGCAAAGATTGCAGCTTCTTACAGTACAAATTAATATATTTACATGAATTCGTTAATGATCTCGTTTTCTGCCTATATTCCTCCATTTTGTTAAAATTTAATAATCTCGTCGTACGATGTAATCATATCATTTAACCTGCTGAGTCTTGATAAAGCGAAGAGAAGTGCTTGGTAATAGGGGGGATAATCTTATAGTTGAATTGAAGATGGTAATTTTGATGCCAGTAATTTTTTTTTTGCCCATTTTATACCATCAGTAAAAATTATTATTATTATAATTTAATTTATAATAGAATTAAAATGACAATTTTTGGTAATGTGAAACCGACTCAAAGAATGTTTGTAAATACTATCAACTCACTGTGACCATTCTTAGAAAATTGGTTAAAATTTTCGCAAAATAATTGTTGTAAATATATGCTAATGAAAGCTTTCATAGATGTGCAAACCTGAATTAGAAAAATAGATGTGAATGAAGGTGCTATGTTGCATTTTAAAAACAGTCTTTTTTGCATGAATCAAGGTATTTTGTACCCATCTTTCACCTAGCACCATCGAAAATTCCAGAAATTCAAGAACACTCGAGTCTTGTGAATGTATGAAGGGGTTATGTTACACTACTTTTGAGAAAAATTACATAAAAAAACTTAATTTCTGAAAAAGTTTGATTTTGTAACATATAACACCTTCATCCACTCGTGTCTTCAGTTATTTGTATCACTACGTGTGATACACAAACTGTACTCACATACACACTATTTTTTGGGCCTACACAACGTAATTTTGAATTGAAAATAAAGAAATTATTACGCTAGGGAGTTGACACTACAGGTTGGCACACATGTTACATACCTTAGTATGTTGACGTTTCTTAAGTCTTTTTCTGTAGTTTTCTTTCTAGCTTAATACCTATTTATCAATAATAAGTTCAGTGGAGACACCAGTTCAATATAGTGAGGTTGCACAGTAGCTTAATGACATCTTTAGTGACATTTTTGCCTGCTTTGCCCTTTGAAGTGATGCAAAATAAGTATTCCTGAATGGAGGCGCAAAAAATAAATTACAAAACAATGAGAGGGAACCAATGATACAACACAAACAATCTGGCAATAGACAACTTTAAAAAATTAAAAATACCTTTTGAAAAAACTGATTACTTTGGACATTTCTTAATTTTATTTATTTCAATTTACTATGAATTTTTAGCGACCCATTTCAGTATTTTAAACCTTCATCAGGCAAATTTGAAAAATTATAATAGTTAAAATAACGTGTACCTGAATGAAGAAACATACTTGTGTGACATCACGAGCGAACCTTCTCCAATGTCACACCTTCTCTGTAACACTGACACTTTATGTATAAAAACTAAATTATTACAAATCATCCCACCCAAGTAGCACTGACAGGAGAGGACATTTTAACCATTATATATTTTCAATGAGGTAGAAGTTTCGACTACTTTGTTAGAGTTCAAAAAATGGTTTATTGGATGAGCACTCAATTACGATAAAAGATCATACCATTTTTACTGTCTAAGCTTTCGCCAATTTAATTTTCGCTTCATCGGGAGACATTCTAACTTTCTACACTTATCTGTCTTATAAATTTTCAAGTTTGCCTGATGAAGATTTTTTATGAGAACCAAAACCGATCACCAGCAATTTTATAGTAAATTTGAATAAATAAAATTCGAAAGTCGTCAGAATAATCAGTTTTTTCAATCTCATTTAATCCAACTATGGACCTACATTCACAATTGCAACCAAGTGGTCGTAGCACTTTCATTGGTGCAATAAAACTTGTTCTTTCACAGTCAAATGTGTGATTTCACAGTCATTGTTTGCATAAAGATGTAAAACGTAATAGAGAAGCGATAGATTTAATTTGTAATTTGTATTTCACATGTTCATCAAATCGATATAAAACTGTTTTGTCACGGGGAATTATACGTACCGTGAATAACTTTTTAGAAGTTCTACGAAAAAAGAATCTATTAGTAATTCTTTGACTATTATAGATGAGCTAGATATCACATTTCAAACCAAACGTAATATACAGGGTGTATCAAATAAAAAAGTAAATTTTGCTTGAGTGTTAACTACACGACATATAAAGCACAAACACACCGAAACCAGATTTCATCATTAAAAAATAAAAAAAAAGTAAAATTTAGAGCCAAAAATTCTTTAGTCCGAGCCTAATGCAAGGAAACGTCATATTAACCACCCGCTAAACGTGGTATTATGTATAAATACATTGCACTCATTTAATATTATTCTTAATGGTATGCCGTAAGTTCATTTAACGTCATTCTGAATAAATAAAGGCCCTTGTAAAAATAGCAAAACTGAGGCATTTTAAATTTCTTCTTTTTATAAAATAAACATTCCTTTTTGTTAAGAGCATTCTACGTAAGTCTACAAAGTATTATTTTTAATATCCTGAAAGACGTTCGAGTTTCACCGGATATGCGACTTCCAGTAGTTACAAAAAACGTAAATATTTTTCTTTTGCTTTGTCGAATCGAGAGTTAGTTGTTAATAAACTCTTTTGGATTTATTTAATCATATAACGCAAAATGAATTGAATCGAATTACACAGAAATAAATGTAGATACAGAAAATTTGCAAACACGCCTTTTTACTATGATATCGCGCGAAAATGAATCTATTCATTCCCGCGCTTTTTGCCGATGCATCAAGCTTCGATTTTCTTTATATGAAATCATGATTGTCCTGAAAAGGATCGTTTTTTTCGAGACAGGAAGAATTTAAATAAAATGTTCGAAGTGGCTTGCACTCCAAGCGGCGATCCACACAAAACTAACAGCGGTAATGTCTGAATGATAGTGGTATGTGGGGTATACTCGGAACAGCATTTAGGTTGGCACAGTGCGGCTCTAGCCACAGCATTTATAAAAATATTTTTTTCTCGTTAATGCTTTACAGATAGACCCGATGTGCATTAAAGACTTTTTGATTGTATATGATTACAGCTACTACATATTATTATATTTCCTCTTATCTGATACAC